>CABPRJ010000014.1:725035-946615 GCA_902439185.1 Cinara cedri
TCTTCTTATCCTTCCGTGAAATAAAAATGTATTTACCAATATTGATCACGAACTCGAAACTTTTTATCACAAAACAATATTATAATCACGGATGAAGAATAAGCTAGTCAAAGCTAGAAACATGTTTTATATTTTTTTCCGTTCATATTACTGCGCACAGTCAAAGTCGTGCGGACAGCTAACCAATAATACAATAACCGAAATCCGACACAATAAAATACTGAATTGGCTAGGTCTCGAAAAATAAGGTCCAAAAAACGATGCCATAAACTGAAAAAACGGAAATACTCTTGTCTATAAGCAATAATGGGTTCTGCTAAAACGATATTTTTTGATTTTGTTATAATACAGCGGAAAAATAATCGCATAGGCCTTAAATGTTTATTGGAATAAAATCACTATAAACAATAGATCTATTAAAAGCATAAGACATAAAATGAAAGTAAAACATCTAAGAGTAGGATTTTTAAATTTGAATTTCTGTAATTTATGTCTCACACTTGAATTTTAGATTTTTTTTTTTCAATTTTGAAGTACCTTTGATTTCTTTTCTGACATGAAATTAAAATTAGATTACGAATTTACAAAAACAAAACATAAATTGGGTACATAATACTTATGTATTATAAATATTGAAACAGATTATTAAACAGAAAACATCGTTAAATATAAAGGTAGTTAATAGTAATATATGTACGGATGTAGGGTATAATACTTATGTTACTGTGTATTATCTCAATGTAGATACTTTGTATAGTTTGTATCAAAAATATAGACACAACGAGTGAATGCCGTTTATACGCATTGTAGTAAGTGGAAAAGAAAACTTTTTCGTTTCTTATCGATTAAATCTACCGACTAAAAACTATATACTGTACACGGTGAACTTAAACTTTTGAAAAAGGCTGCTATTGCACCATTACGTTAAACGACAGTAATTGTTCAAAAGAATATTTTTGTTACATAATATCTTTGTCATTTTGTAGTGAACATATAGTTTATGGCGTAAAATCCTATAAACACAAAATACGATATTGTCAAAATGTTATTAAATATATTTTTATTAAAATTTTTTATTTTTAAATACGTATGATGTTTCTTTGAAAAAAAAAAAAATCATAATTTTATTATTTTAAATCGTATTAAGTTATGTTTAAATGGTTTTTTTAAGATGGCTTATTATACAAATAAATCAAAATTAAATCAGTTACAAATTGAACGAAAGTAGTATTAAAAAAAATGCGGTTCTATCTCACGCAAGCTTGTATCTAATCCTGTGTATTAACCTGATGCTGTGCCTATGCCTATCTGTTCCACTGCCGTATAAACCTATCTTATAACCCACAGTGTTTATCACGTAAATACTTTGGTACTTTCCGTCAACTTTATCTCTTACCCCATCCAGTTTTTTTGTTAATCATGAACGGTTTCGTACAATGGTAATTATTGATTTAGTTGTTTATACATTATCGCAAGTTACACATAACCACTTTCTTTTATAATAATGTCATAGCTTATCGATGTTAATTTGAGTTCACACATTAGTATCAAATATTTTTTTCGAAAACCAAGACTGTAGCACTGTTTGTACAAAATGAGTTCAAACTCGAGGATTACAGTAGTTTTGAATTGGTGTGATAAAATTGGGGTTTGACGTCAATATGAATTTCACCATGTTGGAAAAAAGTGTTTTTTTTTTTTTTTTGCTTTTAATGCCCAAACAGATCCCCTTCCCAAATGAAGCTAGGCGGATGACATTTTGTAAACACAGGACATAAGTATAGAATATGTACCGTTTCGATGTGTTTCAACTTTTAACTCTCACTGTTACCATTCATATGCTCAAATTTCACCATTTTTTATTATTTGTAAATATTATTAATTCGATCATCAACCGTTCATCAATGAATATTTCAAAATAAGAAAGGGGGAGGAAATTCAACTATAGTGACGGTGATCTGCTGCTGCTGGGTGTTTTTTTTATTTTTTATTTTTTTTTTTTTTATTTGGGGTTGTCCGTTTAGGAATAAAATATAATATTACTATGTTATATACAGTTCACTGTCCATACATTAATAATGTAAAATACAGTATATTACAGCATAATATAATAAAGACGTGCGTTTTGTGTGTATAGGTATAAAGAAATATTTAAACAGTCGTGGCGGCTGGGCGTATTGAACGAGTTTATATACTATACCATCATCGTTCATTCAACACGGCATAATACATAATACCTACATAATAATATTATTGTACTACTATAAATATTAAAAAAAAAAAAACACGTAGGTATAATACATAATATACGTACGTATACGGTTATAATTTTCACGTGATGTGACGCGAACAATAATACATACTCTCGTATAATATTATATATTATTATTATTATTATTATTAGTTTTGGTCGCCGGAACATCATAATAATAATAATAATAATAATAATCGCGGTCCCTTTTCGACGGCCATAACATAATATTACATTATAATCGTGCAGCGTGCGCACGATCCCCCGTGTGTATAACAAACGAGCGTAATATTATATTATATTATGCGTCTACAGGACGGTCCACTTATCCGTCAACCGCCACGTTTTCTCGGAAGAATTTTAAATAAATTTTATTTATATTGTATTTTTTTCGACCGCAATGTGCCACGTGCCTGTAACATTTCGGATATACCGTTTATCAGCTATATCGGTTTAAAATTTACACCGCGGGAACTGGGAAAGTTCAATGTTCATTTTTGTGGATAAATAAATGTTGGCACTTCCCTACACTTTTCCGGTATAAACTTTTAACCGGTATAACTCATCGATATCAGTGCTACACGCCGCTATATAAACCGTTCAGAAAAATATTCCCTATCCGCGTATAAAAGTGAGGGTTTTCTCTCCGAGCGTAAGGGCCGGTAAAAAATCGAAAACAACGGGTCCTCCACTCGTTCATAAACAAATAAAATAAAACCCAAACGGTTCCGTAATGACCGAGAGAAAAAAAACGTATATAACAGAAATCAAATTCACCGATAATCCTCCGAGAAAATCGCCGGTTCTCGATAAGCGAATCGCTCTGTACATGACCAATACATTTGTGTCTATACATTTATATTGCAAGCGAACGCGCGAGCGAGGGAGAGAGAGAGACAGAGCGACGGCGCGCATAATACAAGGGAGAGAGTCGTGCCGCGCGTTAGGGGGTCCCTGTCAAGAAGTGTTAAATCGCGTACGACGACATAATATCGGCGAAACGCACCCGCGTATACCACCTCCTACACACGCATATTATTATTGTATAATATTGTAATATTATGCGCGCACAATAAAAAGGACTCGAACGGCGCGGCCCACCTCGGCTCTGCCATAATAATTATACGGAAAAGCGGCATAATATTTTATAACGACAGACCGCCGCCGCCGCCGCCACTTTCGCGTATCGCACTTACGATTGTTATTATTTTTATCATGTACAGGGCGATTATCCTCGCCGTCAACCGTTCTCTGTCTGTTTAGGTGCACGGAGATTTCGAGAAAATTCGATTTTCGAGACGAGCCGCCCGATTTCAATTTCCGCTTAGTGACTGCGGATAAAACCGAGTGCACGCCGATGGGTACGGGCGTCTAGCGCGCCGCACGTGCGAATAATCGACTACGGATTTCGCGTTTGGTTGTTTTTCCACGGAACGGAGTCGCGTCGACACATCGGTCGACGACGGAATCGCGACGCGCCGTTTTTACCGATTCATTCGCGCGTCGAAAGCGTCGCTTTGCGCGGTCGACGTGTTTTGCGGACACTACTAACGCGGCATTGGTATCGCCGCAAACGATAACGTCCACCGGGTCAATCGAACCACCCGCGTTTCAAAACTTGCGGTTTCCCCCGATCAATAATCACCTCGCCCCGTACGTGATACGGTTTGATCAAGTGTAGAGTTTTCAATGACCGCCGCGCGACCATCCGATACCGAACGAATCATTTCGAATAACCCTGCGTAATGCACAACACACCGCCCGTACTGTTGTTGTTATTATGCGAAACGGTCGTATTAATAATAATATTATAATATTATTATTGTCGTAGTTTTATTTCGTTCCGTAAAACGTCAAACGACGTTTTTACACGCATACGCGTTTTTATTTTTTTTTTTTTCCTTTCGAACATCGGTAGCACGCTGCGGTCGTGAACTCGTGGCCGTATAACATAATTTAATACTCGTGTGTGTGTGTGTGTGTGTGTGTAAATATATATATAATAATATTATGTTTTTTTTTTTTTTTTTTTTTTTTACGACCGTGACAAATTATTATTATATAGTATACGATATAATTATGTTTATTGTGTTCGGCCGATCGCGCGGTTTTTGGTCGTGAAACGGACAAAAGACGACACGTCGCACGTTATTACAATATTATAATAATATAATTATTATCGATCATTATACTTGCCGTATTATTATTGTAATCTTTATTACACCGTAATATTATAATATAATATTATTATACTCGGCCATTATTATTATTATTATTTTGTTTGAACGCGATAACAGAGGACACTAATATCGTATCATTATACTACAACACGCCGCCCCATAAAAAACATAAAACGGCTGTACAAGACGCGCGCACAGTCGTGTGTGTGTTCTCGAGGGAAAAACAGATTTTACGCGTACACACATTATTATAATATAATGTCCACTATACTATACGCGTAATAATATTATATATACTTTTACTTTAGATAATTTACGCGTATACCATGTAATATTACAATACCATAGAATACTTCACGCGATACGAACGTGTAAATGTAATCTTTACCGATAGTGTGTATGCATGGTACTATCGTGTATTTATGTATAGTTTCGTAGAGAGAAGTTAGGTATACTTAATTGTTTTAGAAATAAAAACGTTTATGTACAATGTGTACCAGATAAAAATTTGTGGACCCGATAACGTTTTATAGTCTGATAATACGCGCGTTGACCGTAATAAAATAATTTAAGTACATAATAGGTATCTATAATATTATTTACACAAGAGATAATATTCAAAATGTAAATGCGCGTAATGTACGTCATTATAATATTATAATATTGTGTATACAATCGCGTGTATTTTCGGTTTTAAAATTAAATTTTATTAACCTATACCCGGGAATCGGAATTATACAATCAACAAGCAGCAATTATATCGTGCCGTCATAAAATTATCATCGTGAAGCGATCGACCGGACAATTATAGAGGCCGGGAAAGGCTTTAAACGCTCATCGTTATTTGGGTTAAAATCGCTGCTGTCCAAAAGAACGAAAATCATACACTGTGTTATGCACACGGTTATTGTAAACTATAAATTAGAAATAACTCACCGCACACGCATATGAAACACATCAGCAGAACCGGGCGAAAAGAAAATCATTTTCAGACGGAAATCTCACGTAAAATCGTCTCAAAAGAAACGGAAAGAAGTCTATAAGTGGAATATATACCTGCAGTCGTGTACTAGTGTTCCCGTTAGTTTTTTTTGACAGTATACCAAGTCATCGAATAATATCAAAACATAAACATTTAATACAATACACATATTATTTTCTTATGGTTTTAGAGGGGAGGAGGACGTGTCAATAATAATCATGAGAGTTAAATCGATTGAGACTTGAGAGTATGCGCAGTATACCCGTAATATTTAAAAAAAATCTTGAGAGAATATCGCGTATACACAGTATACCCTTTGCGAACACCTCTGAAAATATATAAACGAAGGACAAATGCAGAGTTAAGGGTAATGTTTAATAATTCGTCTGATGTATACGAGTAGTCAGACTAGTTAGAGATCTCAAAAGCCGTCCGATAAGCTAGACCGGGCACGTTTGGCAGGCCGGTTTCAATTATATTTTACGCGAGATCACGATGCGGAAACCTGTCACGAAAACACCGAAAAGACGACCAAGACCACGGTGGAGAAACCGAGTCAGGGAAGAATTCAATATTCTATGAAGAATTAGAAACGGATAACATCCAATCGGCAATTGTATAGACACTTTCTTGTAAAAAAAAAAAAAAACAATAAATAAAATTAAACGGGACCGACTTGCAATTTGTTGCATAATTTTTGTTGACTTCCTGGTTGCTTTGGCGACAAAGGAAAAAGTTCGACCAATTACATTCTTCTCAGAATATAGGTTTTCGTTAACAACAATTTATCATTGCGTAAGTACTTCAGATATAAATCAATTTACAGTATACAAATATCCGCCCTTTCGATTTCAATCCTAAAATCCATCAGGCGGTATCAGCCCGGTCGTATTTTACACGTAACTTCGTAATGTATTTAGTTACGATAGGTGCGTTGTTAGGATAAGGAAAACACAATTCGATTTCCCGGTGGCGTGGCACAACGACAACGAAATAGCGCGATCGTCGGCGTCGCGGTTTACGCGCGTTTCGCCGGCCTTCCGCCGCGCCGGCGGGGAACGGCCGCCGCCGCCGCGGGATCCAACAGCGCTGCCGATACAATGTAACCGCCGACCATTGGTTGCCGGTGACCCGCCGGGGGCGCGGTCTATGGGCGCGCGTGTGACCGACTCCGCCGCCGCCACGGAACGGTTAATCAAAACGTTTGCCGGCCGCGGCGGGCGGTAAGAAGAGAAACGATCGGCCGGCCAAGAGGTCATCGGGCGCGCGGGGCGACGGGTATCATCGCGCTACGCCGCCGCGGCCGACGCCGTCCGCCCGTCCGCCGGCGAAAACCGCCAATATAATACGGACGTGCGGTGTCATTACACAATATACAGGGTGTATTGTATGCGGCCGTTCCGACGGAAAACGAGTCCGTTTTGTTTGGAACATCCTCATGTCCCCGCCGTGTCCGTCCGTGTACGGTAGGTTACTCTATGCAGGTAGTGCACTTGCATTGCTGGTGGTCGTTGATTTGGTCAACACGAATATATAAAACGAAATTACGTATGCATATCGTTCGTAACATTATTATTATTATTGTTATTAAATATAGATACACCAGCCGGGTGTTAAAAATTAAAAAAGCACACCTGCTTTAAGAATTTTCAAAAATGTTTCGGTCGATTATTTACCAACTGAGGTGTTTAACTTGTTCAGGTTTCGATACGTATGCGTGCAATAAACTGTTCTATGGATTATTGTTTAAAATACGTATCGAAACGGAGAACTTTGCACGCTCGCAGAATGGCCTCAAACTATTGTTTCAAAACAATAATATTACGACAACACAAAGTTATACGTTTCCTGCGCTTGGTAATATCATGTACATTGTTTATGTTATCAGTAAACGATCGAAAAACGAAGAACAATAACAGCGCACCTCATAAGTTGTTACGCAGTAACAAAAAAAAAAAAAAACAAAAACGGTCCAGCAGTTACATTAATGGATCAAGTGTATTTATATTAAATTATAAAAAATTGTTTTATTTATATTTTTATAATTTATGGGCACAGGTGTCTGCGGGTATTTCATACTAGTGTTGTCATTTTTCATCATTTGTCTTGTCTGCTTAATTCCAACTATTAATTGTAAATATTATTTGAAAATTATATGTTTTTGCTTTAAAATATTTTTCTAATAATGTAACTATATATAAATTAATTTTGTGTCATTATTTAATTTAATTAATTTAGTCATATAATCAATGAATCGAAGGATACTGAAAAAAAACCAATGCCAATTGTACGCCCTGTACATAAACGTATATATATTTTTGTCACTACTGCCGTTGATCGAATCGCGCGCTTTTTCCCGCCCGTCTATACCTATTACACGTTACGGAATTATAATCCGACGCCCGTGAAAAACCGCAACGGCTGAAACTGCCACGCTGACGCGTGGGCGAAGTAGGCGGCTTTACAAAAGCCACTTAATAAATGGTATACCTACACTTTTCGACCCTATTGTGCTTATACACGTCTCGTTTGTATTTTACGAACAAAACCCGTAAATATCTGTACGTGTCTAAGTGTACCAATCTGTATTTTCTTATATAATACAGCGAAAAGGGCTCTGAAATACTGCAGCACCTCTATATAGGTACACATTTAGACAGCTCAGCTAATTTTTGAAAAAATGCATGTTTCGACGATTACTATAGCAAAGGAAATTATATACTCATATATTTATCACGGTCTGGTTAATATATTTTGTAAATTACAATTTCAAAATACATTTTATAATATTATATTATTGTGAAATCGTTTAAAAATTATGAGTGTAGCCAATAAGCTATGGGGATATTAGTTTTACTTAAATTTATTTATATTTCTCGGAGAACACTTTTTGGTTCAGTATAAATGATAAAAAACTAATTTTAAAGATGCATAATTTTAGCCCAGTGATACTTTTTACTAGGAACAATTTTTGAAATTAAAAAAAGCTTACCCCCTAAAAGTTAATTTATTTTTTGTTTCAGTTTTTTTTTTAATTTTTTTCGGCTATTGAAAAAAAAATTAAATGCTCCTCAATTATTCGTATCGTAGGTACCATAAAAGACGCACACTTCTTATCCGATAGTATTTTATTAGAAAAAAAATGTTTAGGTTTTAAACAGTTTTTCTATACAACTGACAAAAAACTAACAACTAATATCGATACATCGATTTTATTTTTGTTTATTTTAAGGTTATACCTTTAGCAACAAGGGGGGATACACGACTTCATAAACTTTTTATAAACTTCTATACACCGGCCCACTGCACATGCACCGGCACATGCTACTATAGCTATTAACTCAAGGGGCCCCCTTAAGTCAACATTTTCAATGAACTAATCCCTTATTTTACCTGCATGCATCTTTTGTTAACAAAATTATTATTTTAGTATATAAAATCAATATTGCATATAACATGATATGTATACGTTTCATCACTTGTTTTTTTGAAACGTATATTAATCATAATTATTTGAAATTATATTTTCTGTTGTAAGTATAAATATCATGTATCGTTTTTGTGAAATTGAAACATTGTTTCAATGGTACAGTTTGAGTTACTTGCTCCGGACATTGACAGTTCTATATATGGGTAAGTATTACAATATTGCGTGTAACGATAATGTTCCATAAATATCACTGAAATGTTCCATTGCACAGTTGGATGTAATATATAGTGGTTAATTTGTTTGAATTTGTCACACAAACATTTGTTGTACGACTGTAATTATTATTATATTATATTTTTTATTTTTACATAATGTAGACACACCATATGATATTCTAAGAAATCTGTGCCAAAATAATAATTACTTAGCGACGACAATAATTATTTATATTGTAACAGTCCATGCATTTTGGCTTGAACGGCTACGTCGCAATATCATAATATATTATTATATGTGTATAAATATTTGCTTTGACTGTTTTACAACTTTTTACACACACGTACATTATATATATATATTATATTGTTGGCTAAAGCACGTATACGTATATTATATTATGCTCAATAAAAATATTTATGGATATTTATTTTATGATTATAACATTATAATGTTGTACGAATTTATTTAATATCTGAACTAATGAGCGAATACTAGAAGTAATTTGAAAACATAGTTTTATACAAGAAAATCAATAAAAATGGAATTGATCGCCATAATTTCATTAATAATGTGCAAGTATACTCGCGTATTGTCAAAAATTAACGTGAAATTGATTTGAAATTGATAATCCGGAAAAATCAGAACTACCTAACCGCGAGTGTATTTAATAAAAACAGCTATTATACCGTAAAGAAACTGTATCACAAAAAAAAAAAAAAATTGTAGTTTGTTTTATAACCATGCGGCGCGTTCGAAGTACATGAAACATAATATTATATTCTAACAAGCAGTGGAAATGAAATAATTCGGATTTTTAGACATAAAAAAACTTTAATACCGGCGCGGTGGTTCATTTTGTCATTAACGAACGCCATTTCGTACGCAGAAAAACTGAAGGGTTAGCAATAAAAATACACAAAATTATTATAGTCATAATTTTTTTTTTTTTTTTTTAATAACCGACTAAATGGGGTGGACTGTCTGCGACTAGTGCGCCACATTACTATCACCCCGCCAAGTCATAATTTATTGGACGTCAAAAGATTTAACAACAATTTATTGTTTATGAAATTAAGAGGGCATACACCCCAATTATAGTTTGCCTTCAGCTACAATCAAGATTATATACATGGGGGCAGGGAATATTTGTGGTCGAATCCTTCACATTAGGTTTTATTTTTTTTTTTTTTTTCATAAGTTACTCATATTTGTATGTATAGATTTTAAAATCTCCACAAGGAAATATTTTGCTACTATTCCCTCCTGTCACGATACAAAAATGTATGTACACGCCACTGACTACAATATATCTACAATATATTATTTATAAAAGTCACACGTACGACGAGTTTACTTGCGGTACACTCTGAAACTACTCAACCGGTATTCATAAGATAATGTTCAATGTGTGTGATTTGGTCCATCTTAAAAGATATGATAGCCTTCATCTCGATTAATAACCACAATATTTTTTTATTGCAAATTAAATGTTTATTATTGTTCAAAGGGAAATTATAAGCAAGTTTCATAAGCTTCTCACAGATAACATTGTAAATTATGCTGGGTATCACGGCCCACAAAGAGAGATAATGCGTCTTTGATACGCCGTGATTGAAATTTTAAAGTAAACAAAAGACTTTTCTGTTGTGATAAAATCAATTCCGAAAAGTGACAGGAAAACCAAACAACTTTAAGTATACAAATATTAATAACAATATAATAGGTAGTAATATGTTCCGTTTTCAATCCCGTGAATTACGAGAATATATGGGTTTTTAAGTATTTTTGAATATTTACCTTGAGTTACCTTGGTGATACAGATAATAATTGAGTTGTCACGGACAAGAAAACTACTACTATTGTTATTATTTACACTATTATCTAGCAATATCAAAGCATTGCTGGGTCAGCAATTTTAATTAGTTGATCTTGTCTAGATTGCCTCAACGTCTGCCCATAGTGGTCTTCGTCTTTTGGACTAAGAAACTTACTGCAGACTAACTGATTGACCGCCTTCCGTTTGATCTTGTGGATTCCAACATGGCTTCGACGATCCATCTCCGGGATCAACCTTCCTCCTAGTCTCATATTAATCACCACCAACGAATAGCACCTATAAACGTGCCTATGTTCAATGCTCAGCATCATCCTCTTCGTGGCCACAGTGAACGCCTCTGAAATTACGGATAAATATAACTTCAGCGCAGATAGATTCACAGAAACAAATGTAGGAAGAGGTCCTATAAGTAAACAAAATTAAACATATTGAGTTATAGAACTGGTATATTATATTGGATTTATCGAATTTCGGGGTTGGGGATTGAACGCCTAATTCCCTTGTATCCGTGTCTATTTCTTCTTCGCTATAATATATTTTACACAATATGCATACAATAAATCATTAAAAATACAACAGTAATAATAATGATGATGATGATGTTGATGAAGATAACGATTTGTTTATATGTTTTTATTTTGATTAAAACGTTTTGACCGCAGATTGTAAATTTCGCAGACGGTCGTGACTCGTGACGACGACGGCGCATACTGTAATGGCATCATGCGACTATCAAAATTAATATTCTAAAATTATCTGCCGGTTGACGTAGTCGTATTTTATATTCATCAGCAGCACCGCCGTTAGTTCGTCTGCGTGGTGTACACATTTTATATAAGTATAATATAATATTATGTACGGTGTATGATATAGAATCGAATAGAAAAATAAGAAAATAGAAAAATATTATAACAATTTATCATTGAAAGAAGCCTTTTAGTGGTTTTATTGCAATCATTATATTATACATTATATCGAAAAGAGTCTATGCAGAGGCCAGCCCAGAAAAATATGGCTAGATACCGTTGAAAATCGAAACAGAGGACCCTATTGATACAGTGGCGTGCATACGAGGGTGGAACGGCTGTTTAACCCCTTCACCCTTGATATTTGTTTTTACTATACGTATAATAGACATTAACCTAACAAAACTTTACAGACAAGTATTTTGATACATTAATATATACTATAAATCTCATTTTAAATGCTAAGTGTAGCAAAGAATGCATTGGTTTACAAAGATATTTATTATTATTTTTTATTTTTTTTTTTACTGTGTTCTTGTTTCGAAATATCAGGAATAGTACATTTTCTGGGGTGGTCCTTTAAGGACGTTTTTTTTAAATGTTCTCAATAGTTTTCCTAATAAATGGAGGAAAACCGGGAAAAACCGGAAGAAAAAGGGGAAAATATATATTGTTAACAAAGCAATACTAGAATCTGTTAACTGCACTCAGAATTGTTTTCTTGTAAGCAATGGGTAATCGTTGCGTACAGATATACATTCAATTTTCCCCCTGCCTTCCCAAATTCTCAACTACAACAGTGGCCCACCCACGTGTGAAGTATATCAGTCTTTTTTAATGTAACTCCCTCACATCCCCCATCAGAAAAATCTGTATAAGTCACTGTCTCGATAAACTAGGAGGGCGTGAATGAAGAGAGATAGTCCTACAATATCGAGCGAAGTGGAGGGAGATTATGACGCGGTATATACTCTTAGAGAGTATTAATAGTGCCAGGATAGAAGGAAAAGAAGATGTAATAATTTTATATTTATAATTTTTTATTTCGTAAATCCTTTTTTTATTCCGTATACTATAATGTTCACGGGTACAAACTTTTGATATTTTCTAAAAGCAATTCATAGATATTTAGAGTAATGTTTGGAAAAATCAGTCGTATTAACACTCTTAAGTGTTCGTGCATTTATTTCTTAGGAAGAAGGGGTTAAGTCAATTTGCTGAAGTTTTCAGTTCAAGCAAATTAAATTTTATATGGTAATGACATAATTACCAAACGTCTATAATACGACATAATCTAATTGTAGGCGTTCTAAGCGGTTCAATTCTTATCTATAACTATATGATGCCCTTTTTTAACAAACCAAAAGTGCATCATATATACACACACACACACACACACACACATATATATATATATATATATAAACATATGTGATTTAGATCAAAAATTCAAAGAAAACGGCTTATATAAGGGGGGAAATAAACGACGAAATTGACTCAAGCCCTTTTTTCCTATAGGTTATAATATAAGTATAATATGTATATAATAGTTTACAGACTGCACTCTATAGCTGGTCCGTGATAACGGTGAAAATAATCACTCTGTATACTATATATATATATATATATATTCTATGTGCTTGTGTACGTATACGTATTATTTATATATTTTACTTACGACGCGTACGTGTAAAACAATTTATCAGTTACGGTGTATTGCACGCGTACAGTACATAATATTATACATATATAAGTGTGTTGGCCGCCGACAGCTAGGAGACGAACGAAAACGGCCGCTGCGTAGCCGCAGAAAAATAATATAACGGGTGAAAAACACGGTACGCGTCCGTGCGCTTTACGCTTTACGCGGCCGTCAAACGGTATAAATCAAAAAAAAAAAAAAAGGCGAATAATTAGAAACACTCCTAAACACTTTGTAAACGTTTTGGTTTCGGGTCTCCCTTTCACACATTATAATCCAAAGTATAAATATACAATATTATACATTACGCGCACTCTTTTACTCGTTACTCGGTTCCAAACTTAGTCGCTCTCGCCGTTTAATACATGTAAATCATTTCGTCGTCTTTGTCGATGTCGCCGTCGTCGTTGCCGCCGTCGCGTTTTCTAAATCCCGTCTACTTAACTCTAAACAAGCGAACCGTTTAGATTATCGGATTATGTTTTACGCAGGGATATTGTGCGCGACACTTCAAAACGAGTACCTATATCTATACCAAATAGTAAATACGCATAGACATCGTACTCGATACATTGATCTTTAGTGTTTACGTACGAGATAAACTATACATATTTCTGTGTAATATTTCAAGATACTCGGTAAGCCCTCATTGAAATATTATAACATCAAGAAGACTGCGTGCGAACTGTTTTTTTTTTTTTTTTTTTATCTAAAAATATGTTTTAGGTGGTCAACTCTCTCGTTTCTTACTTCTTTCTCTCTTCTTACAAGGTTCATTGGACTTTGACTTTGAATATTTCCGAACGGTATTTTTTGTGGTTTTTGATTACCTGCAAATTCAAATTCCAATGTATCCCATAATAATTTGTATACTTAGTGAGTATGGTGAATGGTGAATATTCGGCGAATATGTGTTTCAGAATGCTATAGGAATCGTTTATTAAACAATATTATTTAACGGTTATGGTAGCCGATTCGTATGATACATTTTTCGAGAGTAGATTCAAGTGTTAATTTTATATTTACTTAGAAAACGACAGCCAATTCAATGGTGCCCCTCTATTTTCGAGGAAATTTGACTTTAATAATAATACATACATATGACATATAGTATATTATAGCTAAAAAATATATATAAATACAGGATGATTCAAAAAATTTCAGAAATAAGAATTTGAATACACGCGAAATTTCACCGAAAAAAATGTGAGTACGATTGGTGAATCACACTGTATATATATAAATATATATATATATATATATTTCTTGTATATTCTCTCCATATTTTGTGCTTACCTATAAAACGCGGTCGTGTATAAATGCGCATAAAAACTCGACTGCGAGTATTCTTCTTTTATGCATATAATATGTTTTCCTTACAACACAATAGTAATAATATGCGTTTTGCTCCGACGATTTCCTCTCGATTCGTTGAGCCATCACTGCGAATTAAATTTTATTGCAACTATACCTATACCTACGATATAATTTTTATAATATTCACGCTCACAACATCTGCACATACAAATATATATGTAGGTATACCTCCGGGTGTATCTAGTTTTATATGTTATGCTTTTAAAGAAAACAGTTTTGTTAGGATTTTTCATATAAGCATATGAAAATATTATATAGAATATAGTATTGTTTAAATTTTTTAATATCGGCGCGTGTTTTGCACGAAAAAAAGATTAAAGTGTTATGTACAGTGATAAGTATATGATATCTATTATTATTTCACAAAAACCTATATAATATAAGAGCGAATTATACGATTATTATAAGTATCTAGACATCAAGAATTTCTCAGTTGGTTGAAGATATATAAAAAAAATAATAACGCAATTTAATATTCATATCTTCTTTAATAAAAATAACAATAATAATAATTAATATCAATACATTTTAATACGTGTTTTATTAACATGGATACTATTAATAAAAGGACAACAATGTTTGACTACGGTATCATCGCCATAGATACTATTCATATTGCAGCATTACGATTATCCGAAAGTAACCGACTGTACTCGAAGACACACAATTTAAGTTACTTTTGGTTTCAGTCCTTTACCGAATTTTCCGTTGAAAAAGACCCGGTCCAATGAAATTCTTATTCCCCGAAACCCTTAAATGTCGACTTACGGGAGAAACCCACAGCTAGTTATTTTAGATAAAAAGTACAATTATTGTTCGTATAGAATCATAGGATAGGATTAATTATGTTAAAATTATACCACTGTGCACTAACGAGACCAAGGGGAACAATTCTCGTAAGGATGTTTTTTTAAAACCTACAAATTGTATAATTGTACATTATATAAAAATAATAACCTAAATCTCCTATGTATACGCCCCTGGGGGTGTTTTGTGTGTCCGGACGCCCGCTTGAGCCATATTTAGCAACATGCCTGTAGTATGTGTTTGATTCAACACGGCTGAATCAAAATATACTTTTTAAATGTATAACAAAAAACATTTTTAATCTTATATTCGTATATACAAATAACTATTCCTACTTTTTGACAATTTTACAAACATTATGAGATTTGTATGTACGGCAATATATTATACCGTACCAACGTTGGGCACGATCATCAATATGTTATATTCAGAAATAAATTACGGAGGAACGAGCATTTGAATTAGACGGACAACCCCGAGAAGAAAAACTTCGAGTTGCGCCATTTAGTCATCGTTGTACAAATGTTATAGACATTTTGAGTGGGCATAAATTAAAATGGAGATTATGATACGCGAGTGGCGAAAAAATGCAGAACCGGAAAGGTCACCTATTTATAATGTATACAATATAATCGCGTATAAAGGGGATATTAACAAAATGTTCCTTATTCGAGCGATGGGTGAATAGCCGGAATATATCTACTGCAGGTGATGTAATTATTTATTGAAAATACTGAACGGTGCAATAAGCGACATGATAAACTATTGCAAATGAAAAACGATTCTGCGACTGGAGCTGTAACTGTAAACTGTATGTTATTTTCTTATTTAACAACTGATTTAAATCTGATTAAACATTAAATTAGTTTTTTTTTTCCCCGACATCTACTGTCGTGTACGAGCATATTATTGGGAAATGTCTTCCGCCGGGTGTTAGTATTGACGCTAAAGTGAATATACGATTCGACGATATTATATGGAGCCGGGTATGTAAATATGAGTGGAAAATGTAACTGCCGCGAGAACGTATAATATTGACAGAAAAAAGAGCGCAAGCATATAAATGGCTGAATCGTGCACGTGGCCTTCGAACGGCGTGACGGCGGCGGCGTCGCGTATAATATCCTCGAAACGCCTCGGCGATCGCGTTAACCGAACACTTTGCGACTTCAAAGTGCTGAGGTTTTTACGCGGGCGGGTAGGTATAATACTGCGGTGGCGTCGGAGGAGCGCGCCGCGCGTATATGTAAGTAAGACACAATAACGCGTGCGGTACCGTGAGCGCGGGCGTGCGAGCGAGCGAGAGCACCACCGAGTGGGGGATGGAGCGGTGGGAGGGACCGGACGGGGCGATATAGACGGGGGAAACGAAGGGGACCCGAGTGTATATATACGAAATTGATGTGCGGGACAGAGAGACGGCGAGATGGAAACGGATTGAGCGGGCGGGGGAGCGACGGTGGGAGAGACGGGAACGGAGGAGCGAGCGGGCGAGGGAGAGAGTGACTGAGACGGAAACGGAGCTGGTGGGAGGTGGGAGAGAGAGAGAGAGAGAGAGAGAGTGAGAGAAAGAGAGCGAGCGACGAACGGCCCAGCTATAAACAGTACGGCGGCGGCGGCGGAACGGAGAGCTGCAGCATTATATAATTATTTGCGTTTGTATTATAATCTATGGCGGATGTAAATAATGCGCGCGCGGCGACGGTGGTAGCGGCGGCGGTCGGAGGGTGGCCAAACAATCCGCATTGAGGTTGCCACCGGTTAGTTAGCACAATCGCGGCGGCAATAGTTCCGACGACGTATATATTTACTGTACACACTCGGACACAAGGGATGAGCGGCACCGCACACAAAGGACCGCGCGCGCGTTTTGTATATACCTATAGCCGCAGCCGTTTGTGTCTTACCGCACGCCCATTCAGTGACGGCGGCCGCGCCCACCCCTCGCACTCGCGCCCGCGGGCCACGCCTACCGCTGTCGTCGCGGCCGCCGCCGCCGCGCCGCAGTCGTTCGCCGTAGCCACTAACCGTGGCCGTTCAGTCGCCGATCATCGCCTGCAGTGTACCTCTACAGCCGCACGCCGCAACGTGATCGTAACCGTCGCCGAACGCACCGCCCCGACGACGTCGCGTATCTACCGGTACGTATTAGAAAACGCGCGTTCTCGCGGCCTTATCGAGCTGTGCCCGCGGTCTCCTCGATTCGCCGTCCCAACGCACCGTTGACGCTCATAGTGTTGCGTCTCGGCGAGTGTTTCGCGTTTTACCGCGCGCCTATCGTCCGGTCGTGTTCCGCGTATTCGTATATGTGCGTCGTCAAATGTGCTGCGTGGTAATTGGCGCCGCCGGCATGCAGGAAGACCACCACAGCACCGGCGGCGGCAGCAACAGCGGCGGCGCGGGCAATAACGCCGCAGCAGCAGCCGCCGCGGCCGCGGCCGCGGCGGCCGCCGTTTTCCTGCCCGTCTACGATTTCAGCCGCCGGTATCAGGCCGCTCTGGACTCGGCCGGTTTGCATCATCACCAAATCCCGGTCAGCCCGTTGGACCTGCGGGGCGGTGGCGGCGGAACTGCGATCGCCATGATGTCCAACTCGACCGCTGCGTCCGCTTCGCCGTCGCCGTGCAGCGTGGGTTCGAACGAGACGACGGACGTGAACGTCGATTCGGCCGACGACGACGACGATTACGACGACATGGCCGCCGCCAGGGCCGCGGCTTCCAACGACAACAACAACGGCGAAGACAAGGCGTCTACGGGCTGCGGCGCCGAAGACGGCAGCGGTGAGAAAACTTCGGGCGCCGGCGGCAACGGATCACCCGTGAAACCGCCGTACAGTTACATAGCCCTCATCACCATGGCGATATTACAATCGCCGCACAAGAAGCTCACGCTCAGTGGCATTTGCGAGTTCATCATGTCCCGGTTCCCGTACTACCGCGACAAGTTCCCGGCCTGGCAAAACTCGATCCGACACAACCTGTCCCTCAACGACTGTTTCATCAAAATCCCACGGGAACCGGGGAACCCGGGCAAAGGCAACTATTGGACGCTGGACCCGATGGCCGAGGACATGTTCGACAACGGGAGCTTTTTGCGTCGCCGAAAGCGGTACAAACGGATGCACCAGGCGCCTTCCGACTTTTTCATCCACCGCGATCACCATCCGCACCATCACCATCCACACCACCATCACCATCCACATCATAACCATCACCACTTCGCCGCGGCCGCCGCGGACCCGTACTCGGTGCTCCACCATCACCACCACTACCCGTACCACTTGGGCCCGCCGCCGTCGCATCAGCAGCCGCCGCAGCAACCGGCGTCGCAGCAACCGTCGCAACCGTCGCCGTCGTCGGCGTCCATGCCGTTGCCCGCGCTGCCCGCCGCCGATCTGGCCCGCATAACTTTCGGTTTGAACCTGCTGCACAACGGGCAGGTGGCCGCGGCGGCCGCGGCCGCGGCCGCAGCCGCCGCGTACAAGCCCCAACAGCCCGCGGTGGTGCAACACTGCGCCGCGGCCCAGCAGCAACCGGCGTACGGGACGACGACATTGACGGGCAGCGGCGGCGTCCGTTTGGCCGTGAAACAGCCGTCCACCGGGTTCAGTATCGACTCCATCATGGGCAAGAAGCCGTCGCCCTCGCCGCAGTCCAACGCCAGCCCCGTCCGTTCCGGCGGTGGCGGCGCGGGCGCCGGAGCCGGCGCGGGCGACGACGACGACGCAGCCGTGGTCACCAGGTCACCGCAGCCGTCGGCCCGGACCAACAACAATTTCGATTCCGCCTTCACGCCGCTACAGCAGACCACGTGGGCCAGGTGATGATGCGTGTCCGCACGACGAGTCGCCCGGCGTAGTTTTGTCCGCACTACTAGGCCTCCTCGTACAGGATTCACCGCGCGTCACCGATGCAGTTTTCTTCCAGCCCGGCACGGCTCCGGTCACCAAAGGTAATGCGAACAAATAACTAATCCATACACCGTACACACACGTGTATAACGTTTAATGCATGTCTAAGTACGGAACGGCTAAATAGGATTTAATCGGAAAACCCGATTAAATGGCAATTTGATTGAATTGCATTTAACGAACGAACGAAACAAATACGTTGTTTCGTTAAACCGCCTGTACGTGTTTACGGTCGATTATCGTTTGGATTTGGTTTTCACGTATATTTTTTTTTTCTTACACGCGCTTATCAATTATATTCGAATCTGGTTACACGCGCGCGCCTCGATCGCTGCAAACAGCGCGATCAAGTATTTCATTCGGGTACCGTCGGCGGTGCCGAATCATCTAAATAAAAATGCAGTCCGGCGAAATATATACTCATGAGGCGCCAACATCTGTAGACAAGCCGATTTCGTGGCCGGAATCGTGGCTAGCGTAGGTTCTTCGCTTATCCGGCGAAGCGCGCATTCGGTTCGGCAACCGGACTTTGTGGCGAATAACGAAGCAGCTAAATGTCCGAAAGAAGACGGGCCCGGTCTCACCGCAGGTTATGGCGCCGCCGCAAGTGCCGGTCGGTTTCGAGAACGCCGCTGTAAAAAGTTCTACGAATGTTCTTAATTCAACGTTTTCGCGCGTTCACTCGAACGGCCGTTTCCCCACAATGCTCGTGAAAACCACGGCGAATTCGTTTAACACGTTATCGCGATAATTCGAAAATGTCGAGTCGGCCGTTTCCGTCACGATGTCTACGGTATTTCCGCGGATGATTTCCGTTGCGATAATAATAATAATAACGCGCGACGCAGCCGGCGGTGTTGACGATGTTCTTGGCGCGCATTGCAGGCGAATCGCATAACAATAAGAACTTCCGACGGTATTATATTTACTTAGCGTGTTCACCACGAGGGCGAAATTAATTTCTCCATTAAGTTTTAGTGTTGTTTAAGTTCGCATTCCTTTATACGAAATACTTTTACGGCGATGTAATAGCGCGCACCGAAAGCGAACGGATACGGCAATTCAGTTATTGTCGAAACACCGCCGATGCGATATCATAGCGCAGCCGGGTATAATAATTAATTTCGCGGACAATAAAAAACAATGATAACACGAATTAAAAAATTATAATTACTGTTCTAACGATCGCGTGTCATCGCTGTACCACAGACAATAATATTATATTCTCCGTACAAATATCCCGGTACATATTTCAACGTCAATTCGAATAAATTATAAACGCAATATTTTATACAGGACCTATAATTATTATTGTGCGCAACATACCGAGTATTTTTGCAAATTTGGTCGGCGAACAGTTTAAAAAAAATTATGTTTCGGAAATTGCATTACGCCCGACGTTCCGAAACAATAACGTACAATCCCGTAATGTGTAAATAGGTTTCACAAACAATTTGTCGGGTAAAATTAACTTTCGGACTTCGCCCGCGGATAGTTTTGTAACGTTGAAATTTTTTAATATTATTTCATATTTCGCTCGGTCGCGAGTTCTGTACACACACACACACACTTTAAGCTTTTTTCCATATTTCCTTTCTTTTACCCATTTTCTCAGTGAGCAATATGAAAATAAATGCTTTTCTTTATGTATGGTTTGGTTACTTTAAAAAAATAATCATTTTTTTCATACCATAAATAACGAAACCCAGTCAACATTGCGAACATAAATAAAGACTATACTTAACAATTTAATTTTCTGTATTTTTTATTAACTTTATACTTTTTATACACTTCGTCCGTGAAGTATTCGACTGTTTTATAAAAGCAAATTTAATTTAGGTACACTGTTTGCAAACTGTTATTTGGCGTTACTAAGGCAATCCTTAACAATAAATAAATAATAACATTATACCTTTATGTGCGTACCATATTTGCCGGTTGTTTAAGAAATTATTAATTATATTCTTCGTAATTAACACGCTGAATGACCTCTCCGCGATAAACTCTATCACAGTGGTACTTAAACTGTGGTCCGCAGCCCTCTGGGGTCCGAGATTTCATGCCGGGGGTTCACGGCGGCTCTATCGGTAAATATTGTTTGATGATGACATGAGATGTTTTGTTAAAAATGTATTGGTAGGGGGTCCGCGATTTCCAAAAGCCTTTCACCGGGGGTCCGCGGGCACAAAAAGTTTAAGAACCGCTTCTCTATCATCTAAACAAACCGTACGCCAGTCGGATAAGTAGTTTCGGAGGAAAACCGTGAAAAAGATTTCCATTTACGCTTTTATATATAAAGAAGATTATTTATTAATTTTTCGAATAAATAATATAAACATCGGGCATTAAAAATGCCAAAAAAAAACAAAAAAAAAACCTAATATTAAAAATTCTGCGTATCTGTTATTGTCAAAACTTGCCGAATTTGTTTTAACTTTATTCGAGAAACCGAGTTAAGGTTACAACATTTCGGGAAAAGAAATACTTAGGTTCAGTTAAAAGTTCTTTTTTTTTAAAAATTCAAATTATTTTATTTAGCATACGTTCTTAAACATATTTTGTACTCTAACATAGTTTTAGTCGGAAAATAAATGGCAAACCCGTATGTATAGTCACACGGTTATTTTTACAAAGAACTTCGTAAATAATTTTTTAAAACAAACTCTAATCAGAACAAAATAATCAAGTTAAAAGAAATGACCGAGTTATTTTCGAAAATTCTATTATTATTTTTTTACCTATAGGTCTGTATAGTAAGTAAATATTTACTTATTATAACTTAAAACTTTTACCTTTTTGACTATAGTTACCGTCCATCATTGGAAAATTATCACTCAAGTTGGTCCTCGATTAAAACGAAATAACAATTTGGTTTGGGGTTTAAGTTTTACAATGGTGTATGTGTATTTTTTTTTTTTTATAACTGTAAACGAGTTTTCGACCAGAAAATTGTCTACAACCATCAACTTTTCAGTGGTCGTTTAAAATGGTATTTCAGGTTTATTTGAGTGATCTTTGGTTGGAAATTGCATTGATATCTGAATGCAGGAAAGAAAACGGCGAATATTTTCGCAACTAAGTTTTCGTTTTGTTGTAATTTAGTGAAAAATAATCGTTGAAACGTGCCAATAAACCAGACGTAGCATAATTTTCGAAATATCTCGAAAGTTTTTGTGTCATTTTAATTGTATATTTATTTGTGTTGAAATAATATTTAAAGTCGAAAAGAAATAATATTTTTATTGGCTAAAATATTTCAAAGTTATACACCCAAAATCAGTGTCATTCCGAAATGTTTGGAAAGACACTATCTAAACAATTATATGTCTGTGAATTATAGTTGTAAAATAATAAATATGATTTTGTTCGTTTATTAAGAAAATATCTGGAAAATTCGAAACATTTAATAGCATTTTGAATAAAAACCTTTGTACAGTTGTGGGGTTCTTTGAAATGGCGGGGAGAGGAATTTGGAGCAAAATGACTCGGTTTAGTAAAATATGAATTAACTATTTAACTAATGCGCTACACTGCGCAGCATTGATTTCGATTTAAGGAACAGAGAATAATATTTTACATAGCAATATCGTCTGTCGGAGTCAGATTTATTAATCATTATCTGACTCCTTCCCAATCCCCGTTGTCCAATGAAGCTGAAATTTCGCGCAATGTCCAGTATTGTCCTAGTGACAATACGACGTGAACAAATATTTTTAAAAATTAGTAAGCCAATGTTGTAGGTGGGAAAGATAGGATATACGGGGTGATTTAGGTTATATCTATTCATTACAATGAATCGTTGCAAACGAAAACCAATCGTATTGAAGTCCGATTAAACGTAGATTTATACATTTTGATTTTAATTCAGCCGTGTATTGATTTGTATCAATGAATTGAATTACAATTGTTTTGTGATTTTTTACGTATTTCAAAATAATATTATGTCTGAAATCGAAACGCTTATAAAAATAAATTACAACATTATTATCCAAATAAAATAAAACGTCAAATAGCTCCGAACAGGCGACTCGAAAAACTCTAGAATGCCTATAAAGTGCACTACGATCATTTTTGACGAAATCGCGTAAAAAAGAAAAAAAAATCCAAAATAACAGAAACCGTTATCGCATAAAGATTCCCAGTTTCCGAAAGTTCGTAAATAATTCTAGTTTCAACAAAACAACTATATTTTGCCAAGATTATTTACTGAAAGAAATAACTAGGTAATATTAATTATCAACTAAGTTATTTTCATCAATACTATTTTTTTTTTTTTAACTATCCAAATTAAAAGTTATCAAAAAAAAGATAAAAAGTATAATTTAAATTTAATTTTTAACTACCTAGTTACTGTTATAACTTTGGCTAATCATAATCCAACTGGCTCACGAGTTATACCTTAAGAAAACGAATTAATGCATTCGTTTTAGATTTTAGTTTTACTATGACGCATGTTTTTTTTGTTGTACGTTCGCGCGTGAGCCTGCAAACGAGTTTTCGACAAGAGGACTTGCCCCGATCTCGTCGAATTCAGAGGTGGTTTCCGATGGCGGGCACTTCGGATCTCGTAGGTACATTAAAGAGGTCATGTCGTTTTGGAAATTCCTTTAATATTACCCACGCATAATATTACGGGAGGACATCGGGAGTTGTAATTTTTTTGGCAAACGGCGATTGCTTTTTTTGTTGTGATTCGGTAAAAATCAACCGTCAACACTTGCCAACATTAAAAACGTTCGAATTTGTTGACTACGGTGTTTGACCAATAACAGATTCGAAAATATCATTGGCTTTGACTGTAATAAAAACCGTTATTTTAGAGGGTAAAAAATGGATTTTTTTTAAAAAAATATTATCGTTATTTTACACGGTATTCCATAAATAATTGTTCTAATGTTTCGGTTTTTTTGTATTCTTTCAGCTTTACATAGACACGAGTCCCGTGCACGGTCGACGACAAATTGAACGAGCCGCGTGGACGCGTGCAATGCAATATTGACGCGAAGGAGAAGCGGACCGGCCGCCCGTGCCATTTTCTCGTCTGTACAATAATTTATATAGGTCCGATATATTTTTTCGTTCGATAATCCCCTTCTCGTCGGAACAATAATTGTTGTGCATACAGAAACAAACAGAAAAAAAAAAACCCGTATAATTTTTATAATAATCAATACGTCCTAGGATATTATTTTTTAATAATAATTATTATCATTGTCAGTAATAATAATACTATAATAACAGTGTACACTCGAATTGTATAACAATAATAATAATAATATTAATTGTTCGATACAATAAAATATTACGATTATAATTATTATTGTTATTACGGGCACTGTATTATGTTTCGTTACATTAGTATATATATATACATATATATATATATATATTATTGTACATAACCCAATATTTATTATAAATATGTACACGTATATATTACATAATAAAATACGATCCTCGTTACCAATTATCATTAATTATTAATTATTATTATATTATTGTTTTTATTGTCGTAGTCTTTTATTACATTAGAAGGCGCGTATAGAGTTATTATTGTGCATATAATATTAAACTTATTAATTATTAATTATTATTGAATTGTTCGCGTAGGAGAACGGAAATATTTAATTATTAACTCGTATTTAATAATTGTATTGAGAAAAAAAAAACAAAAAAAAAAAAAAAAAAAAAAAAAAAAACTATATACATATATTATTATTATTATTATTATTATTATTATAAAAAACGAAACGAGTCCGTTAATATTGTAATTAATTATTAGCGAAATTAATATTATGTACAATGTATTATAATTGTATCTTTTACTTAAGTGCTGTGTTATTTTAGTAAGGAAAAGAAAAACTGCACCGTTTGACGTATAAAAATGACTAAACGACCAAAACCTATCGTTTAATAATATATATAATATATCATGAAAATATATACATCAGTTGTTGTTGCTATTCGGTTTTCGTTTTTTTTTTTTTTTTTTTTTCATTATTATATCATAATCTACAAAATATTCGTAACGTGTACGGGGCGGTTCGAAATTTCCGTTACGGTCGTTTTATTTTGTGAATATTCAAAACGGAGAAACACGTATCGTACAAAAGTTTTTCGATCCATTAACATTTAAAATAATTTGCGCATTTTTCTTGGTCTTTTCTTTTTTGAAGAAGAAGAAGAAGGGGCGAGGGTTGGAGTCGACCGTGCGCTTGTGTGGCCGCCACGGAACCGCTCAGCGCACGACGTTTGAATAGTTATCCTCTGTTCTCCCCCCTATCAATGTTGACAAAAATCGAAAATTTCACCGCTAAAATGTATTTAAACTAACACTCCGTCTGTTTACGGAATTTTCAATGTACGTTCTTGTTTGAATTTCAAATAGAAAAAAAAAATCCACTAAAACCTCTTCAAAAAATATAGTAAAATAAAAAAAAATTTAAATGGTTATAAATCGATTAACTTTTGTACTTGACGTGTTTCTTTATTTTGAATATTTACATTACACAATGATCAACATAAATTTTGAATCAATACGTAAACAAATACTTGTTCCGAATCACTGACGAGACTACGTGGAAATCACGAAAAACAAAGAGCGAAATGTTTCAACAGCGAAAAATATGAAATTCGTCCCCCGAGTACACGTGTATATTATTTTATATTACCGTTAATGTTGAAAATGGGATATTGTTAAATTTCCGTATGGTAGAATCGATTTTCCATTATTATTTTTGATGTTATAGCGAATTGGCTTATTATCAAATTTAAAGGTAAGCGTATTGTTAGTGTCTGAACGTTGATATTTTTCCTATATGTGCATTTTTAAGCGAGATACGCAGATTTTTAAATTGTAATACTTTGCATAATCGTATTTCGGTTAAATATTAAAATATCGGGGAATAAATAACGTTCTTACGTTTAAGTTTGATAATAAGCTAATTCACTCAAATATCAAAAAAAATTAATGTTCTTTTTGAAAAAAAGGATTTTATTATTTTCCAGTGTTTTCATTGGCCCATTTCAACGAGAAGAAAATCTTAATATTCGCTATTATCGTATCCGCGCTGTTAAAACATTTCGCAGTTAGTTTTTTCGCGATTTTACGTGGCGCCCACTGGCTGACCGATTCAATTAATGAACAGCCTAAACCGCCGGGGATAAAAACTTGAAATTTTGAACATAGATTTATTTTATGACGTGGACAACCGATACGAGGAAGGATTTTTTGGAAATTCCGCCACTAAAGGATCGCTGAAACAGCATTTTTATAGCTTTATTGGTTGGTACCTTCGCGACACGGATGAAAATTTACGGGCAATGACGGTTAACTGCAGCGATGAGCACGGGTATTCACGTTTTAATTTTTGTTGTCAAGTCCAATACCGACAAGAGCAAAGCCGTGCGAGACAGCTAGTGATATGTATATTTTTATATCGTTTTCTGCGGTCCGCCAAAAACCGTGTTTTCCTCTCGCTATATGAACAAAAAAAAAAAAAAAAACAAAACAAAACGCATCATCAAACGTACATAATTTTATTGTGTCTTATGTGTCACAACACAAACACTGAAACAATATACCTATAGTTTATACCATATACACATTAGTCACATACATTTCGTGTAATTATTATAGTACCTATTGTTATTCTATTATACAGGGTGAATCTGTAGGATTTAACATTAATTTTTTTTCACGATTGTGTTTAGCGAAATTTTCAAATCCTGTAGATACACTCTGTACCATTATATTTGTGACGTAACCTGTCGAGCCCTCGTCCAAAATCCCGTCTGCTGTATTACGCGTTCGTCGTATACGCGCGATCGCTTTCGATTAGCTCGGTCGCTGCCGCGTCATCGTTGTCACGTAAACCGTTTTAACAATATAATAAATTGTTCCACGCTTTTTTTTCCTCGACGAATTTAAAATATGATTATGATAATCAAACTCGGCGGCGTCTAGTCTTTCGTCCGGACCGACCAAAAATAAATTACGTTTTACAGAAGGCAAACCATTCAAAAATATTACGAAAAATATGATTTGAATAGTATTATAATGTATAAAATAATATTAGTAAGTAATAGTTAATAAATATATATATACGTCGGGTTTATTTTATAAATTACTTATAACCAAATATAAGTCACTTTTGTGTTAAAGTTCAATAGTTTTCTATTATATAAAAATCGGTTTATTTTACTTAAATATGTAGCTCGCCGAAGTAAATGAGAAAACCATGCAAAATACCTATTATGTCCGAACAGAACATTGGTGAAACGCCGTTTATCAAATATAATAAAACGAGTCTCTGCCGGATTTGTGTCAACCGTCATATCACAATGTTTTACTAGTAGTTAGGTAGGTATTTATATACGCGTAGGGATTAAACGGGAGTTGTGTTTTATCTAGATAGGTGCATTTTATAATTCGAGAAGGTTGCTTAACCATTATAGTTTTGCACTTTTTTACTGTAAACGAAAATTGTTATTTCTACGGGTTTTTTTTTTTCAATGATCTAGGATTGTAATTCCAAATCTGGTAGAGGAAAGTTGCTTATGAGCACGCTTTAAATCGTCTCGTCCCGTTTGACGTATTAGTTTTGTACAACAATGTCACCCGCTTATTACACGGTAACAGACAGGAACGGATGACGGAGATCGCATAGTCATAATAATATTATGTTCCCGATTGAAATAAATAACACTCCGTAATTTCGGAGCTGTCGTGAAATATTATAATACGGTCGCCGCTTGATTGAAAACGGCATTGTGTTTGCATATTCATTAGTTCGATAACAATATAAATAAAATCAACGCGGTTATACGACTATAATAGGCACGTGTCTTGTTTATCACGTATATTACCGCAGTGTTACGATATCCACGTTAACACGGCGTTTGAAATCATTTTTTTTTTTTTTTATACTACACGCTGCACAACGCACGTATGACACACCTAAATATGTACGTATATAACAAAATGATATCTATTATAATTTCCTCTCGGTTGTTGTTGTTTTTCGTAAATTATTAAATCGTTACGTACGACATTAACTAATTATTATTATTATTGGTGGTACGGCATACATATATAATGTTATATTTACGCTTTAATAATAATATTATTACGACGTAAACACATTATTAAGACGTGCATTAAATCGATTAAATATATTGTTTCAAATGACAATATTATTGTAACATTATAAACGGTTACTGCACTGCATAATTTCGCTACCTATGTATCTCGATAGGTACGTCTCCGGCACTTGAACCAATGGACGTACGAACGATATTATACACGTCGCTTAACGAGACTGCGCGAATTCCACGAAAAGTTACCCGGATCGCGAAATGGAAACAATTTGTTTTCTACACATGGTGATAAACTTACAAAATCGCATGAACCGGAACATATCGTCGCGAAACGAATACTAAAAACTGATATAAAATGTAATCGTGTTCATCGTTCGACCGTTTTGCACGTTGTATGTATTATAGACATACGACGCATATTACGATTTAGTACAGTAATACGTATAGGCAATACTTACGAATAGAACAGTCCACACCACATCGAATTTTAATATTCCATTTATTCCTGGAATGATATCCACTTGATGGATTATTTCACCAAGTGGAAAAAAAGTGGTTTACATTTCACGAACTGGCAAATTTTATATACAATTTACAGTGTCGTCAAGCGCACGCGTTGCATACCTAATATTGATGGTGGACTTCAAATTCAGTATCGATTGGTAGTGAGATCACTAAAATAATAGACTGAAGTCGGTGGACTATCATGTCTGACGTAAACAGGGATCTTTGGTCAAACACGACGATTGAAGAAACCTCTATATACAGGGGGAAAAAATGCCTTTAGGGGAACCAGGGTTAAGGTTAAGGACAATTGTGTTAAAGAGAACATTAGAAGGCATTAATGAAGCCGGAAACCAAATAGATAGTAGCCGCAGATAACAGAACAGGTATTGGTTTTGTGTATAGGATTTCTATTTAGAGATATGATAGTCTTAAGGGTCTAACCCAATCGAAAGATGAACAAAACGATTTTTGATACATTTTTTTATAAGTACACATGTAGGGAAATTATCTGGAAAACACGAATTTTCTCCGGGGGCGTGAATAAAAATGAAAAAAATTGAAAATTTCAAATGTATCACATTAATAAAGTATATCCTTTATATCCACATTTCGTTTAGTAATGGTTTTATAGTAAACACCCACCCCACCACAAGAAACAATTTTTCCTAAAATGTTTACAGCGCGCCTAATAATATAGATAGTATTACAATAATAATTATTACTATTATTTACGGTAACAATAAAATACCAAAATATATTAATATTGTCAATGAAAAAATATCATTCCCGTTCCTCATAATCACGTCCGCTGCAGATGTGGCCGTAATTGTTAATGAAATATCATACTATTATCATCGTAAATATAACAGAGACGTCATCGTCGTCGTCGCATCGGGCGGAAAGATTTTATTGCCGTGTTCCGAGAAACCATAAACAATGTTTTTTACTAAATTAATATTCGAAAAGAGCATCGTCGTATTAATAATAATAATATATATGACATTTTTTATTAATAATTAAAAAAAAAAAAAAAATTATACGACAATTCTGGAAATAATATTATAATTCCAAATTGTATATTGTTATAGGTTTTAGAGTATAGAAATAATAAGAAGTAATAGATGGTCATTATAATATACATACCTACTCCTGGCTAATACGCCTCTGCTCTCAAAATAACTGTGACAATTATAATTTGAAAGACCCTATGTGTATTATAATAATATTATCGCGTAACGTTTTAAATAACTCAACGCGTTAAAGGGTGTACACCCACTATAGTAATAATATTATTACACAACGTTGCAGTTTATACCGCTACCACTACCGCGGTATAATATGCGCGTATATAGGTGTATCATTATGATGGGTAGGCAGTACCTAGGTTTAACGGAAGAGAAACATTTAAAGTTCAATTATACAGTTTGCAGATCGGTAAATGCACTCAAAACGGTTTATTTATTTATATTAATCCTTTCGAAAAAAAAAAAAAAAACGAAAAAAAGAGAGTGGAAAATACTGCACACCGTCGCCGCAATAGGGGGAATGTGTATTAACCTCCTCCTATAGACATCCATTTGCCAGAGAGCATAATAAATATATATATTATAGCAGTCGTCGGACCGAAGTCGTATCTGTTGCGCAAGAGGGTAAAACGTCCACCCTATATATTTTTTTTTTTTTCTAATGTACGAATAACTGCGTGTCGAAAATAAAAACTGTTCATTTTGCTTATCCAATCGTACGAACATACAACAATAGACCGTCGAAACGCTACCGTAACCTAAAGAATTTTCGGTTTCCATTATAGAGACGGCGTGTCCGCGCTATTCGGTCGACAAAATTTTATGTCTACGGTATCTAAACACTCTATACTTTGTAAATACATTGATTTTTAGTATCTACATACTTATGGAATAAGTATTACAAAATACAATATCCTCCATAAACCCAAACCGTATGCGTATAAAATACTAAATAGTCCAAACCTGTATTCAAATTGAAGTATAAATTATATTTTGCGCTAATCAATTTATTTTATATAAAACTAACTTATTTGAAACATTTTTTATTAATTTCCTTAATTTTCATCACTTTCAGTTTTGAATGTATTTTTCGAAAAGACGGGGAATGAAATTACCAATTGTGCTCTCCCCCTTCTGGTGTCTACGGGAAAGATATTTTAAAACCAGTATTTGAACACTAGATATTAAATACATTTCAATATTCGCAATAGAAGATGTTCGATACTTTCCACACCTAAATCGTGTTACAAGATACAATATTGTATCTAAGACACGTTTTGAAAATACTTGTATCGAATACAACTCAACAAAATGTTATATAATATTTTATTTTAACGCCTACGCCTCAATATGAAAAACTGTGATGCTCAATATAAATCCATGGTAACTAAATGTGTTAATATGATTTTTATTTTAATCTAATCATTTGTATCTATATAATGTGCATCGTATTTTATTAAGTAACGCGTATAGGTACAATGGCTTTGTTCGTTTCTGTTGTTTGTCCGGTTGCGAGTTTCGGAACGCGGTTGTCACTAAACGATTTACTTAAACTCTGAATAAAGTCTGCGTTCGTTTTCTGTAAAACGGATGAAAATCGGGAGCTTGCGCTACTCCGGTACTCCGGTGAGTATGGGTTTATTTTAACATATTATGTTTAACTGTCAGAACTTATCGTTTTGTCTTAACGCCTGAAACTTTTATAATTCGCGTCAGTAGAATAGGATACGTTAAATAATTGGTCACTAAGCATTGAACTTACCATGATCACAGTAAAACTAAGAAAAGAGAAAAAAAACCCTGCATTTAGTTAATTCCATACAATAACAATATTAATCATATATATGGCGGACATAGAGCCATGATACACAAATGATTGTGCGGGACATACATTCAGTGATCAGAATCACGAGGACAGATATGATTCCGGCATAATATTTTACAGATAAAATAACAATTTAACGCGTCTGCCATCGCCTCAACACCACTGGACCTGTTTTTATTGTCAAACGTCATAGTCGTTGCGAGGAAAAAACTCGAGATCGATTCGCTTTATTGTCGTTCGCAATAATTATATTGTATTATATTAATACGGATACTTTCTTGAGTAAAACACCCGATTATTTTTCAGTATTCTTCTCTTTTACTACTATTTATAATGCCTCTGCGTGTACGCGCTTAATATTATTGTTAACAATCAAATTCGTAAAAAAATGGCCGGCTTTTAAGTTTTTAAAATTCAAATCGTGACGTTATCCTAATATTTCATTGAAAACCATAATTTAATATTATAATATGTGACAGATATTTTATTTTCAATGGACTTCAGGATCGCATATTAGGTGAGAACAATATGTTTTTATTATTATTTTGTCTTTGAGCAAATCTTGCTGCAATAAAAAAATGCCAAAAGACCATTTTTATTACATTTCAGATCTTGTTTGTGTAATGAGGAAGTCATTTTTTGATTTTACAACTTTGTTTTCATAATAATGAGAACAATCAAACCGGGGGGAAGGGGATCGTTTATAGGAAATTTTACGAAAATAAAGTTTTCATTATTTTCAATTTTATTTATTTATTGAAATTCGATTTAAGAATATTCGCAGAGGCTTACAATAAATATTCTCATCAATATTTATATTGGATTTTTCTAGACGTGCTAAATATTTTTAAATATTCTGTGGATTTTTGAGCTATTTGTAGGCATTTGAAATGTTGAAGTTTGTTTTAGTTTTTGTTTGGTAGGTATTATCATTAATGAGTTTTGTGAAAAAAATTGTTTGACCCAACAGAGATGCTTGAAACTTTAACACGAGGTTCTACAAAAGGTTTACTTAACGGCCAAAAAAAAAAAACAAAATTCGAGCGTAATGTAGTAGTTTTATTTTCTATACGCGTTTTAAGATCAATTTTTTTTCGAAAATCGTAAAGCTTGTAGACCATTTAAAAAACATAACTTATAATCGATGTTCTTTTATAATCGCTTTTCTCTAAATTTAGCAAAATCGTTGCTTAAAGTTATAAAATAAATAGTTTTATGTATCCTACATTCTCGAATGGCCACACGCTACAGCGGCACGCTCGCCCGATGTATCAGCTCTTTTGTTAACGTTTGTTCGGGTTTCGACAACGTATATTACTAGATTCGTGTCGGGTACAGATTTGTTAAGATAAGTCCGGTTCGACCGTAAAACCAACGATCGTGTATTGTTCTATATTCGTTCATTTTTATTTTCGGTGCACTCTAATAATAGTTTGTCCATTGCAATAATAGCGTTGTCTGGAGTAAGGATTTGAGGTTACGGTTTTGCGACGACGCGAGTCGACTGTTATTATGCGACTCTCTGTACTATTGTTGTATTATATTATACGGCATCGCAGACACGAGCGTAATCATAATGTTTATGAAAGCAAAATATTAGCGATATTATTCTTAATAGTACGGCGGCGTCGTTTACCGAAACCCTACACGCACGAGGGAACTGCAAAGTAAACTAAGACTTGGCGGAAACCTTACACACAAGAAAACCGAACTATACATACATACATACATACACGCATACATACATACACGCATACATATAATATAAACACGTATCTTATACATATATATATATATATACACTATACTATACTATTGTAAGACACGAGAATGCGGCGCGCGGAGGAAGGGGAAAAATAGCAAAGGACGACGATATTGTTATTACATATTTAATATAATATTATGCAAACACCCGATATCGGTAACAGTAGCGTTATTTTTAGAGAGGCCTTTGAAAGTCCCGTACGCATCGGTCTATAACGCACAAATTGCGGCGCAGGATTAATAAAACCGTTAATCTAATTTCAACGTAATCGACTCTAGCTCGGGAACGAACATAACGGTGTATCTACCTACACACATACACGTGCATATTATATTATTATAATCCATGTGTTTATCATATATCGGTTATTGCAATGATGTTTATTTTTTTCCCGTATTTTTTTTTATCTGTAAACAACTTTTTACCGGAGATCTCGCTCCGATTTTCAAGTGTAGTGGTTTTTCCGAAAGGAAATTTTATCTAAACGGGACGTTAGGTGGTTTTTTTTTTTTTGATTTCCCAAAAAAATCAATTAGAAATGTTTCTTTTGTTATCTGTGATACAAAAAAGTTCCGAAGTTATGCCTTTTGTGATGGAGCATTTAACTGCCATATAACAGAGTTTTGACCTCCATTTCCTTGATTTAGATATATATATATATATATTAATGTGATTGGATAAATGTCCCATTTAATAAAAATATAAGTTTAACTGAATTCAGCCTTGAAGAAAAACAACAAGAGCTCGCTGAAATACGAAACAATCGAATTCTTTTATGAAAACATAAAAATGTTCCATTCATGAATTTTGAATTCATGTTGAAAAAAATGCTTACGATAATTGGCAAAAAAGCTCGAAAAATATGACTGCATTTTTCGACGTCATATTTGTGTAAACAAGGATTTTTCACTATTGTAAACGTAAAAACAAATAAACGAGTGAAAATGGAGTTTATTGAAAAAGAAATGAGAGTATGTCTTTCAACTATTCGACCACAAATGAAATATTTGTGTAAAAAAAAAAAAAAAAACAATCCCAAGTGTCACCTAAGTAACATTAGTTCCGTAAGTTAGCTAATTTTTAATTAATTTTGATAGTCAAAAAATATTATACAATAATAATTAAATATAAAATATATAGTTAATGTTAAATGTAATAATTTGTTTTATAAAATATAATATGCGTTTAAAAGTAGTATACAACACAAATTACTGAAAAATAAAAAAAAAAAACAATATAGATTCAACAACCCCCATCACTCTCTCTTTATTTCTGTATATCTACGCGCTTCTGTGATTAAAATGTATTATTTTTAAGAACATATTATGGTGTTAGGTTTTAATTAATAGTAATTGATGTTCACCAAAAGTCATGGTTATTATGGAATTTGATTGTATAACTTTCGTAATGTTTGTGCGTAAATTGTATACAACATAATTTGTATTGTATTAAAAATACAATTGTTTGTTTCTATAATAAACTTTGCCGAGTTTTTAAAGTATTCGAAATAATGTTTATGTTTAGTGGTCAAGTATTGATTTTACTATTACGTGTTTTTTTAAAAATGTTTGGTCGTTCAGAAAACCACTTTTCAACCAAAAATGTTGTTCTAATCAAAAAATGTATAGACATTTTCTTGTTGTAATTTTTCGAATAATTTTTGTTGATTTCTGAGTTACTTTGACAGCAAGGGGAAAAAATAGAAATGATAGTATTCTGTTCAAAATCGTTTTTTGAAAACAACGGTTTATATAATTATACATCCATTCGTCCAACTGCGTCCCTGCACACTGATTAGCAGTATTATCAGCTGCCTTTTGTCTTTTTAAGTGTATAGACAAAACAAACTGTGCGTTAAAAATGGGTTTTGCTAACTCGATATAAAAACTTAGCGTTACGTCTTTTGTAGGTATATTATTGTTAATGACGAGGTAAAAAAATACCCTTCGCACCCGCGTTAGATTCCTTTTTTTTTTTTTTTTTCGAAACGGCCCACGGCCGTTATTATAATACACCCGGACACAAAACTCCCAGCGTGTGACCGTTTTGTGTTGTTGTTGTTGTTGTTGTTGTTACCGGATTGTTCGACTACGGGAGAATCGAAAACGATTGGACAAGATAACACCGTCGCGACGTCCTCGTCATCCGAGTGTGTATAGCGCGCGTACAACTCGCGTGTATGTGTATACTCGTATAAACAAACCTTTTTTTATTTAGCCGCGAGCGTCACGAATCGTCGTATATTACCTGTTGGAAAAAAGAAAAAAATCCGAAACGAAAAAATACGATTTAGATATATTATTCGTATTGTTTACGTTTCGTCTTCTGTGTGTAATATAGCTGTGTTCGTACACAATATTGTACTCGCTGCGCGCGTACAATAGCTCGCCCCGACGACACACGATTGTTTTTTGATGCGAGTCCCCCGGGCGCAACTTACGACCCGTCGTAGTCTTGTGCAATATATTATATTGTCTTATGTGTGTGTGCGTGTGTGTGTGCGTGTGTGCCTAATAATATAATATTATATATTGTCGATTTATCGCCATCACCTGCCTACCTATATTTATACCTAATACTGCCGCCCGCTCTGTACTCTTTACATTATAGTACGTCATAATAATATAGTAATATTAACAACAATATACGTGTAGATGTAAATATACATATATATATATTATGTGTGTTTGTGCCGGCGCGTATATCACAGCAGCAGCAGCAGCAGCAGAGCAGCTTTTCTCTCGTCAAAGGCAAAGGACAAAAGGGTCGACGGCGGTGGTGGCAAATAGCCTCGGGACGTAATATACGGCGATGAATACTATCTGTGTATGTATGTATAAATATATATAGATGTGTGTGTGTGTGTGGGTGTGTGTACACGAAAACGCTTTACTGTAATATATTAATACGGAGAAGGAGGGTTTCGGATGTTTACACTCGGAGCTACGTCTCGCGAAAGGATTCAATTTGATTTCAATTTCATGCTTTGTCGCCTGTACACGACGACGACGACGACGTCGACGGTCGTGTATAGTACGCCGCGCCGTGCGCATCGAACAAACGTGGTCGTGTGCGCCAACAAAAAAAAAAAAAAAAAAAAAACACAAAAAAAAATTCCCACCGGCGAAAATTAAAAACATTATATAGAGTAATATTATTGTACGGTATCGGAACGGTTTCCGTGGTTCTTTGTGTTACCGCGCGTGGCCGGAGAATTTCATAACAAATACCTTTTGAACGTATTTATTTCGAGGTACACGAATACAGCCGATATTTTGCTTTTAAATGTATTTAGAATGAATTTTGATCTAATTACAACAAACAAAAAATGTCTAAAATAATAAAAGCGCATTACCGTACACTTTCTTGTTTGTACTAGGTTTTTTCTCAGCCTATTATGAAAACTGTAAAGTAGTAAAAATAAGACCACAATAATTCATAAGCTAAATCAATTGCTATTTATTTTATTGTTTGTGTGTTATCGTGTGACTACCGCGTTTACTGTAAAATAAATAATATTGTTAAAATGTGTCTACGGTTTATAGTGCAGTGTTTATCTCGAAAACGGTTATCATTAAAAGTATAGTATGGAATACATTTTCTTCAACAATATAATAATGTGTATGAGGAATAGTTTGACGACAACTGTACACACCATCTCCTCGTATTATAAAGTTACGTGCGGTGTATAGTGTTGACAATCTAATATTATTGCTAACTTAATGTTTTCCATATAGTCGGAATAACAAGACACATCGGTATATACGTAATATATAGCTATAAGTCCCTACGGGATATCATTGTTCAGGAATTCAGAACTGTTTTGAATACCCGAAACTTTAAAGCTGTGACCACACAGCGTTTTGCATACACAGTGAGAGTAAATACAAAATATAGAATTGCAAGGAAAACTGTTGTGTTACAGAGTGTATCCGCGTATAAGTGTTCGTAAAACTATGAGCGTTTGTGCGATAAAATAATCATAATAATATATTATAAGGAAGGTTAAGTATTATACACAACTTATGTGTATCTTATCCTGTATCTACACTTGAAATTATACCGAAATAACCGTTTCAAATTACAATTCAAAATGGTTAAATAGGTTAAATGGTTAAAATTTTTATAATTTATAAATTTTCCCGATTCAAAACTATGACAATTGTAACTAGACAAAATTGCTTTTAAAAAATATGCTACGGTCAATGATGGAAGCAAGATTTCTGGTTAAAAAGTTGTTTTTCGCTAGCAATGTTTTATCGTTGCGTAATATAGATGTAAATTAAATAACCCTACATGTCCAATTATCTTTCCAACTTTCTCCCATAAATAGCAATTGAACATGTGAATGAAACTTTCCGATAATACACGCAAATACGAGATGCTAATCGTAGCTGTTAAATGTCAATAATCTATACTTCCCACCTGAAATAATGGCGCACTCATGGTGCGAAGTATGTCTGTTTTCTTTCTGGTCAGTTTTGGTCCAGTTTCTTATAACTATTATAAGATTAATTATCGAGACAAATATCCGAGGAAAATTGATTAAAATGTATATAATATACATGCTTATATTATATTATATTTGATTTGACTTACAATAGAGAGAGGTAGAAATATCTAATGAACATAGGCGCAAAATGGGGAAGGATCGGGAAGACTTAGCCTCCAAAAATCTTTCAAGCTCCTCTTCCAAATAAAGTCCTCATCAAGTAAATACTAAGTATACATAATCATTTATTAATCAATTTTATGGGGTGTTCAAGCACCTCCAAAAATATTCGAGATACTTGCGCCTATGCTAATGAAGGCGTCAACGGGACTCGACGGACCCGTAAGCTGATATTGTGAGATCGATTATCGAAATAGGTACTTATATTTTTATCGTTTAGAAATAAGTCATCTGAGATAAATCATTGAATTATCTAGATAAATATTTTTAAATCGTAGTGCACATTTATGTACCATTCGTATGAGTGATATTAGTTAAAATGTTTAATTTATATTAATCTACGGTTTAACAAACTAGTTATTGAGTTCTATCGATCTCGCAGCCTTTATGAAATGTAACCGTGCACCGATTCCGGTATACGTTTAGCGTTTAGTTTTACGACGGGCAACCGAACAACGTTTCCCTTTTTCTATATATTTCAAAATGTCTCTTGTAACGGCATCGCGACGGGTAAGGAAAAAAACAATTTGCGTTCCGGCGACGGGTTCACGACCGATTCGCAGTGTCTGCATGTATTGTACGTATTATATTATTATCGTCGACCTTTTCCGAGCCATGCAAAAGCGCACGCATATTATAATATACGAGTGTCGTATACGGCGCGGACCGATTCCAGCTTTTCCCCCTCCCCCATCCCCTCTCTCGCTCTGTAGCGAGTTCGTCTACGGCGTTTCGCTTTTTATACGCGCACGGCGCCTATACACTGCGTGTTTTATAACTGCGCAGCTCCATATAGGTAATGTCACGTTGTATTCGTGTATATGTATGCGCATTATATACGCGTATTTTCTCCGCGCGCGCACACTCAGGCCCGTATTTAGCGGTTCCGAAGTTTCGCGTCCCCGTGTATGTACGCATACACACAAATACACACACACACACACACACACACACACACACACACACGTGCATATATATATATATACGGAGTAGGTATAGACAGCCATCCCGCCCCGCGACGATCGCGCACACCCCTTAGCCACCGTCGTCAAGAGTGTATTTCCATGTAAGTTGGATGCATGTCGGCCCTGTGGAATCTGACCGCAGCTGCTGTGCGCGATGCGTTTCGTGTGTACCACTCTCTTTTTCTCTCTCTCTCTCTATATATATATATATATACCGGATCCGTATAGTCGCACACGTATAATAATCGAGTGTATACACGCACACACACACACACACACACGTATATAAATATACGTGTGTATAAAATACACGCACGTATTACAGAAGTGTATGTTTTATATATCTATAGTATATATTATATAGGTACACGTGCCCGTCCTCTGTGTGAAAATCGTCGCATTTGCGAGTGCCAGTTTCCGCCGACGCCCGTGTGGAAATACTACTTTCAACGCCACGCCGCCCATGATTGTATAATACAGCGTGATTCAAAAGTCCTCGTCCGGTTTCAAAACATTCGCGTTTATATTAAAAATGAAGTTACGGGTTGTGGGGTGAAGTGAATAATACTGACGTGTGCGATCCAGGTTTCGAGCTCGTCCAGGCGTTTAGGCGACACGGGCGACACGTAAAATTTATCTTTCATATAGTTCTATAAAAAAAAAAAAATCCGCACACTGCGCAGTGAAGTCTGGGAACCGCGCGTATTAAATGCGCTCGATCTACCACCGTTGCGGTAGTTCTTTTCGCCATCGGCGACTTTCTATTTTCAAGACTTTTGAATTTCACTGTATAATATAATAATAATATACCTATGCATAATAATATAACATTTACCGTTTACGTAAAATAAAATGGCTACGCCTCCAGAAATATCACCATAGTTGGGAGAAGGATAAAGTGTTGATGTACATTCCGGGTTTAGAAATAGATATTACGTTCATTTTGTCATTCCCTCTTTTAAAAACTAAACCGTATACTGGTATACTCTTATTTAAGGTATATTAAATAGGGTATAACATATGAAAATAGTGTTTAAGTTAAACTTAAACGATTATATTTAATGATTGAAAGACAGAAATCAAATTTAATTCAAATCCCCTAAAGAAAATTAATAGAGATAAAAAAAAAAATTGGTCATTATAATTGTAATTTTTCTAACGCTCAAATAGAATTAAAAAAAAAAAAAAATTAAAAAAACTATGAATGATTAAAAAAATAATCAACGATCCTCCAAGTTAACTATTAATTTAGAATTTCTCGAATCTATATGAGTATTTCAACAACCGGAATGTATTACGGCCGATAATTCAATAAGTAATAATATAAATAAAGAAAAAGTATAAAAGTTAAAAATGTGTATAACCGATTTATGAATAATTCTTTGATGTGTCCATTGCAATCAGTAATTTAATTCGATCCGAACGGTTTATTTTTGTATAATATTCGTTTGATGTACGACTCGTTGCCGCCGATCATCTTGTTCTCGCATAGCAACCGAGAATAAAAATCATACTATTGGTCGTATTCATATTTTTTTTTATTTTTTTTTTTTCGAAACAAAGGACGGAGACGGTTGACGGCGCCTTCATCTGTACAGGATTCCAAAGCTCAACAATATTCTGTAGGTAATGCACACACATGGTCTGCAGTCGTTCAACGATAACAAATCAAGTGTCTTTTTGTCGGCATTTTTTTTTTCCGTTTATTTACATCCCGTAGGATATAATATATTATTATTGTACCGTATTTTGTATGTACACACAGTTTGTATTTGTACGTTATTTCTATAGGTACCATACTTTTCTATACCCGATCAAGACAGGTAGGTAGAGACCCCTATCTATATAATATTTTTTCACTCTAGGCGAATTTTTTTACTCAGACTCGACTTTTCATTCGAATAAACGAAGCATACCGGCGGCACTATGTGACGTAAATTGTGTTTCTTTTTACAGTCCGTAAAAATAATGTTTAAAAGTAGGTATAAACAGTCGTGTTTTATAAAAAAAAAAAAAAAATAATAATGTTTGTCGTTTGTTTAACCAACCGAATATTATGTTCTGAAGCGGAACGTAGGTAGGTACAATTGCCATGTATACCTGTTTACTTCTGATTCAGTAAAAAAAATTAAAAAATCCGACCGTATCTTTATAAAATAAACGATGGTATCCATAAGCAGCACTTGGTAGAATTCATGTGTGTACAAACACTTATCATGATTTACGAATCCATGGGAGACGAAACCCGCCACTATCTAATATCGCACTGATATTCTACTACCGCTACTACAAGATTATTTTTACCAAGTTGTTATCTAATTAAAATTTTATGTTATATCGTCAAAGAATCGTTTATTATGATGAGTGTTTTTATTTTATTTTGTGGAGCAATTTTTTGACCAGAAAATTTGCTCCAATCGACAGATGACAAGAAACTTTTTTTTGTTTCATTTTGTATCTAATTGGTGCATTACAAATTTCATTTTTTGATTTCCTCAGGGGTTTTTTTAAATATTTACTGTGCACAATGTGTTACCGATTTCATTTTGACGCACAGTGTTTTCTACCAGAAATATTGCTTTAATGAAAATATTCCAAGAAACCTTTGTTGTTGGATTTTGGATCCAATTGCTGAGGAAAGTCATTTGTTTATTTTTCAAGTAGTTTACATAGTTATCGGCAAAACCGGAAAAAGATTTAAAATAAAAGTTGAAAAATTAACGTCGTAATGAATTCACAACTTTAATTTTGTACGGTTTATGTTTTTTACCAAAGATACTGCTCCGATTGAAAAATGGTAAAGATCTTATTGGCGGAAAGTCGTTTTCTGATTTTCCGTGTAGTTTTCTAAATAATTGAGCAAACCAGAAAAAAGCGTAGAAAGAACAATACATGTTTTCGGAGGTAATGGTTTCATTGTTTTCAATTTTTGTTTTTACAATTATTTATTTATTTATTTAACATCAAAACATATACATATTATACAGAACAAAGTTAAACATGTAATGTGATACCTACTTCCTGTAAACAAAGCTTGTAGTAAGAGTGGAGAGTCTTACTGAACTTTAAGAATAAAAATAATATTAATAGTACATATGTAAATAACACAATAATTATGAATGTAATATAATATTAAGAAATAACATAATAATCTTTTCTGGTGATATATTCAACATACACAATAGATTCAAATAGAGGAAATAAAAATGAAAGAAAACAATTTAAGTGCTATAAAAGTCGACATTATGAAATAATTCAATAACATTTATGCAATTTAAAAAACGCATAATATTTGAAAAATTCGAAATTATTAAATGTGGCCATTTAGATTCTGAGTGTAACGAAAAATACAATGGTTTTACAAAGTTGTTATTTTTTTTTGATTTTTTTACATTGCGTACAAACATTTGATCAAAAATCTTGCTCAGATATTTACGCGCGGTACCATTTCCGAAACAAAATGTTGTCCAGATAGTACTTTTAAAAGGTCATTTTTTGATTTTCCATGCGGTTTTCATAATATCTGGGAAAAATCGGGATAAAATGTAAGAAAATCAGAAAATTCATGAAAATAATGCTTTTATTCTTTGTCAATTTTATTATTTGTTGCATAAATATTCATAGAGACTTTAAATTTGGACAGAAAATTTATATTTGCCATTTCTAACGTGTTAAAATTTTCAAAAAATATGAGCCATTTTTAAGCTATTTATAGGTATTTTAATTTGCGAATTTTGTACGTAATTTTTATTCAGTAGGTACTCTGTGGTGAAATTGGTTGACTTAACATCAATTCTTGAAAATTTAATATGAGGTTCATTAAGAGTCTTACTGTATGGTAGAAATAGAAAATTTTAGTTTGACAACTAAAACAACTAACAACGGACTTTGACAAAAATTGTTGAATAAAAAATTATGTGAAACAATTTAATTTTTAATTTTTTTTTTTTTTTTTGAGTATATGTATATTGCCGGTTTAAAAATGATGGTGAAGTCAGAACTGAGCGGATTAATTAAGTTTCAAAATTATAGCTTTTGGAAGTTCTGATATTATGCGGATTTTATATTATGTTAAAAAATTAAATATTTTCATTTCTAATGTATGTTTGTTATCAACTTAATGGTTATATAACCATTGGTTATATGCATGTGTATATAACCATTGTGAATTATATCTATATATTGTGGGAACAAATCGACTTTTTTAAATGAGACGTTGAATCAACTCGATTAGCTATACCAATGTGTATAGCTATTATATTGATTTGTTAACGCGTCTTTTATCGGATTGATATTATTATTATTGTATAAGTGCCTTACATCATAGTGCCGCACGATAACGTCACAATATATTATTATAAATCACTTATAGACAATTAACACTAAAATAATATTATTTATCAAAAGGAAAATGCTGATTATGTTTTGTGTGTATAGTACCAGTTTACTTAGGTTCAAAAAAAAAAAAAAAGAAAAAAAAAATGTTTAATGTGGTGCAATGCGATTAAATAGAATGCGATTTGATCTATGTATATAATATGTAATTTTATAGCATGTATTACATGTATCATCAGTTAAAAAATATAATAATATAACTATAGTCACTTTTATTTTTACTAAATGTATTACTTTTACACTAATATAAATATAAATATATTACGATAAAACGAATTTTTTTTTTATCACGATATTGATTTTGATTCCCAACGGAAATTTAATAACAAAAAGAAATTGTATCATTTATACCTACTTTTTATTTTGTATGTTTTATTTTACGAGTTGATAATACAAGTTATGTTTAACTTAAGTACGTAAGTATAATACAACATTACAGAAATAAAAAAATTGTATATTTTATGTTTTCCATTCATTTATTTTGCAAGCGTCCCGCGAACAATAGGGTTGTGTATACATATATTTTTGCAATGGTTTAATCGTACAAAAAAAAAAAAAATTATTTCATCAAAATAACTTGCTTTATCCTTCACTGAGGTTTTCATTAGTGTTTTATGTATACCACCATTATCAACTTCCACCTCCCCTTCTCTCGTTTTCCGTTACAAAAACGCTTTTATTCCACTCGTATTTTTATTATTATTTTTTTTTTTTATTTTACTTTTATATTTTATAAGTCCGTCTTTTTCACTTTATATACCCTTACATACTTTCCGCTCTCTTCCACCCCAACACTATTGTGCCGATGAAAAACCAAAACTGTTAACTTACTGCAGTAGTTTAAAACGGACTTTTAAAAAACCAAACCTAAATTACATAGCGGTTCTATTGTTTCGAGTTTTTTTTTTTTAAACATCGACTCTCCATTATTTCTCCATCGCTCGCCGATTACGGTTTAAAGTATATACTTATATATATATATATATATATATACGCTATATTATTACATATATAAAAGAAAAAGAAAAATAGGCAGAGGGTACTTATGAAAACACTGAAAACAAATTTATTTGTACCAATATTGTCGAGAACTTTGTTATAGTTTTAAATTGTCCCGTGTAAGCACGAACAATACACAAATAATTGGCTTACATCTAATATTGCAGTATCTTTTTTGCAAGCCCTGAAATTTTTAACTGGACGATTTTAATTATTTATACAATTAAAATGAAATAAAATATTTAATGTCTTTATACAAATTCAGAGCACATATATCTGCTATTATTTTACGGACATACTTGTATATTTTTAAAAGCCACCAAATCCCAGATTACGGGTGTTTTTACGTTGTTACCAGAATTCGGGGTATTTTTAGAGGTTAAAACCCATTTTCCCGAAATCGTCTATTTATGTTCAAGGTAAATGCTGTTTATGTTAAATAATAATAGGCGGTTTAGTTGAAAACCCTTCTTGAAAATTAGATCCACCTACGGTTTTGACCTTCGCTACGTTCTTCGTACAGGATAGTGTTTTATTAAGAAGTCCACTGTTGTGGGTGTGAAGCTGGAAATATATACTTGTATTGTGTATGGTATCCATGTTTATAAACTGAAAACAACGGTGTGTTATTGAAATCAATTAACTATTCTGCACGTAGTTATTTTTCCCTTTATTACCGTGGTATCTTTGTTACACCCTTAAGACGGTAATGTATCGAGTCACGTGGCTTTTATAGTGATCTAATTGGTCGTTGTTATCTTAATATTCAGGAATCAAGATGTAAGCCTTCGCTTAGGAATGAAGATGCTGGGAGAAAGTGCCATTCCAGTTACTAACAAAAATGAAAATATTGTATTTACTATGGTTTTTATACATGTTTGATATGATATCAAGACAACGTTAAATTACATAATCAAATTTAATACGACAAACATTTGTACGTATTTTTCGTCAAACCCTATATAGTATTATAGCGCAGCAAGAATCGAAATCGCATACTTACTTTTTAAAGTAAAAAAACAGCCATATATTTCAAGCGGAATAATGTGAACAACTATAGTTTAGTTCCTAATCTAATATGGGGTAAGTGCTCTGACTGTAGATAGATGCTGGTTTCACCTTTGCCAAGATGACCTACCGGGCTTTTTCCAGATTCGAGCTGCAGACTCATATTTTATGTTAATTATCTAAAATGGCTAGGTGATTTTTTTTAAGTATTATCTGCATATTAACCATTAACAGTACTGTTAAAATACGCTACACTATTGAGAAATATATGACATAACATGAGACACTCTGTTGCTGAAATATCGCTTTCAATGGCTAAAATAAATAAATAATTACGGTACTAAACGTACAGTTTGCAATATTATTTTATCTTTAGTACAATAGTCTATAATAATGTTTGCTATAGCTCATTCAATAAATATAATTACTATAATATTATAATTACATTAATAATACACTGATTGTGTAAAATAAAAATATAATTGGTTTTAAAACGTATTATATACTAGTTATTTAAACGTATGTTGAATTTAAATAGTAGAGAGGGACCAATAATTAATTGTAAAATTATTATTATTATTATTTATTTTTTTTTTCAAAAAACTACAATTAAAAATATCACCACTATACTATTACACACTTTTCAACGGTAAAAAGCAGTGGAAAATATTTTCTGTTTTGAAAATATTTAAATATTTGAAAAACACAAATAGTTTATCTACAAAAGAAATATGCTGAAATCCACATAATATAATGAAATAAAATCATAAATATAGGTATAATAATTCTAAATATAAAATTAAAAAGCAAACGTTTATTACACGTGCTTAAGGTCAAAATATCTGCTTTGGTTTTCAAGCGGGAATAACTTTTGATCGTTGGCGATGATTCGATTAGTTTTTCTAAAACGATAAATAATATCATACAATCGAATTATTCTGTCATTGATCATCCCAAACGGACCGTATACATCTTGTTGAAAAATGTTTCTTTGATAGTATGTATTATCAACATTATTCAGTTATTAAATTGTAAAATAAAAAAAAATGAAATTATTCTATATTTTCAAAATATACCTGCTGGTTTTTCGATTTCGGTAGTTAAGTCATGGATCACTCCTGGAGTTTTTGAATTTATTAAAATAGAAGATTTAGCGACTATAATACTAGTGGACCATGCGAAAAGTTGGTATTTTCAAAATACAATTAAACAGTAACCAATAACATTTCCCTAGCAATAGATTTCCATTGCATTCTCACTGTCCAGAGTCGTGAGACTCAAATTTGGCCTAAATTGACGATATGATTCTTCAGAAGCGGAAAACGGAATCTTTAAAATGGTATCTCATTTATCGGTTTTGGTTACTTACGAAGGGAGATTAAATAATTCACTTAATCATCAAAATAAGAGGGTCGAGAAATAATGTATACGATTATAATTATTAGATTCTGAGCTAAGCGTGGAACGTGTTGGAGGCGTGTTTTTTTTTATCTTTTTATGATGCTACAGACCTCCCAAAATAAAACCAGGGAGATGAAATTTTGTATAAGTTGTATATTTTGTATATGTTTATGCACGGTGTAAGTATTAAGGATATAACTGTTGGTGGTTTTAATTTTCAACCAGCTCTCCAACCATTTTTATACTCAAAATCAACGATTTCACAGGAAATACGGGGTTTTAAATACACTTACAGACTCGCGGAAGTAAAGAGTTCGATTAAAATGTGTATACATATAAATAGAATTGTTGTCGAGGATGTGCCTATAGAAGGTTTGAACTTCCGACCGACCGTTGGCGAAAATCTCGAGAACTACTCGACCAATATCGATAAAACTTTTTTTGTTCAATTCCTATTATAATTACGAGAAAAATAAAACATGATGCATCGCAACAGCAAACAAATCTACTGGAGGGCGGGGGGAATTCGAATGTTGCGACGGAGCTTTGATGCTCGTGTTTTTTTTTTTTTTTTTTCATCAGTATCGTTTGTGATCGTTTACGTGCTAAACTGTCGCGCGTCTTTTGCGCAAACAAAATATGTACCTACCGACAAAAACGGACCGAATAGCCCGGCGGTAATGTACGTAGGTGGGATCATAGGTATATTCCAATAATAACAACAAGGTATCTATTCCAATAATAACAACAAGGTATCCGCCTTCTCCGAGGACCGAATAATCACAATAATAATAATAATAAAGGTATCCGCCTTCTCCGAGGACCGAATAATCACAATAATAATAATAATAATAATAATAATAATAATAATAATAATAATAATAATAATACCCACCTACCTACCTACCCGATATAATACAATAATAGCCGATAATAACAATAAATGAGACATAATGCGCGCGGAACGTTTTGCGCTTGTGCCATTGTGACGGCGGCGGGATGAAATACAAGAGTGTAGAAAATATAAGACCGGTAGTCCGCCGCCGCTAAATCAACCCGATCGCGTCGAACATGAAAAAAAAAAAAAAATAATAATAATAAAAACGAACAATAATATTAAACAACAATCGAAACTATACATATATTTGTACATGTTATATTCTCGCGTACGACGACGTGTCTCATCGATAGCACCGCCGACGACCGTAATTCTATCTAAAAACGGTTTAGATTAGGATCTTTGTGTGCGGGGGTGGTCGGCGTATTATTATATTATAAACACACACACACACACACACACACACGATGTTTTATACATGGTTCCGGCTATAATATAATGTGTATATTACAATATAATCGTGGGTGATCCTTATACATACCGGGTGTGTGTGTGTGTGTGTGTGTGTGTGTGTGCGTTGGACAAATCGTCGTCGGTTCAGAAAACATAATATTTTAGAAGAAAAACGACGTGTATTTATTATTATATAAATACAACTGCTGCCGCCGCCGCTGCTGCTGTTGCTGTTGCACGTGATGCGTATATTATTGAGATGAATACCGCCGATAGTTTATGGATCGTGAACATATTATTATTATTATTATTATTATTTACCTTTGCCGGCGAATTTATAAAAAGGACCGCGCCGACATTGCCGCCGCCGCCTCCGTACTACTACGAGCTACCTCCGGCACTATTATTATTATTATTATTATTATTATTATTATCATACCTCTCTGAACGGACGGTCTCCGTCACGACCGCGAATTCGGACAAGAAACATCCGGTCGGCGGTAACAATATTATGTATACGCTCGGGACGGACGTGCGCGCGCGGCGAGTGAAATTCGCGTGCGTTTACCGAAGAAATTATTGTTGAAACCGTTTCGCGAGCACCTACTACACATATCCGAACCCTAAACGGTCGCATAGTCGTCGACGGGAGAGTTACGCCGCCCGTATCGATTTACTCGTACTACGTCGAGTTGGCGACGGGCACGTCTTCGCGATTCCCCGGGCGAATTATCCGGCGGGCGCCATCCGGAGACAAATATTATTGGCGAATACTGAAAATAGCCTTGCGAAACCTGGCAAATTCAAACGGTCAAATTTTAGCATTTCGAGCTGGAACTGCCACGTTTGTTCGCGAAACTAAACGGAGCGGTGAGTCGTGGCAAATTCTGAAAATTGCTTAGCAAAATCTGATATATTTTTGGTGAAATCTCAGCATTTACCGAGACCTACACGTTTCATACTGTTAAAAATTATTAAATAGCTGACAGCTGACGGGTATTTTGCTGTTATAAGTACAAAGTTGGAAATATAGGATAAAGTTATTTAATTTATACCTGTATCGTTCTGAGCGAAGTCCTGTTAAAACATATTGTTTTGATTTTTGTTAAAATTTACTGTTACATTATGTTTTTTTTTTGTTTTTTTAAATGTGTTATTATCATTATTTTTTGTCAATCTTATTTTTGGAGGTGAACTAACCATTCACTTTTTGTTTTCAAATGACAACCTATATATTCATAAATCCATAAATAGACGGGGTATTTAGTTTAAATACATTTGGGTGTTGAAATGTTTGATTTCCTATAATTGGTTGACGGGATATTCAACTAACGGAAAAACACGTGATGGGAATACAATTTACGCATCGATACTTTCCCCTTAGCCCCTACTAAAATTTAAAAGTAGAATATCTTGTTAACAGATTGACAGAAATCAAAAATTTCACCACCAACATGTATTTAAACTAATACTCCGTCTATTAATAACGTTTTTTAATACACACATTTGTCATTTAAAAATCAAAAGTAAACAGTCATTTCATCACCAACTATAGGAGTGACCAAAAATAATGGCAATGTAACATTTTAGAATAATTTGCTTATTGAATCGTCAAAAAAAAAACAAAATTACGAAAGAAACTTACAATTTTCAATACATCGTAATTTATCATATCTTCGTGGGACACTCTGTATTACACAAGATATCCGGCAGATATTATGTTGTTAACAGACCAAAAAAAAGGTTCAAATCACTTCGATCTCGAACACCGTTCAAAATTTCGTGGTTCTATGACATAACTTAAGCGCTAATATTTCAACGCGGGATACAATGTCATATCTCATATTTGTAAGACAGTACGTACAGTCTCGTCTGTAACTAATCGAAAAAATAAAAACGAAAAAATGAATTAATTCGAAATGTTTATTTCGCGAAATTGACAAACATCTACAGGTGTTGTATAAAACACGCCCTACAGTTTAACGAGCTATACGATTATTTCTAGTAGCAAATACGTACAATTGTGTTTGGACAATATCAAACAAGATTGTTTTCCAAGACGTGTGCTGTTGCCCATAATATATTATATATATATATATATATACACACCATGTATGGTGTGATTATAATATATATTATGGTAGATACAAAGTGACATGTGTTTATGTGGACGTCACACATGTGGTAAAGTTATTATATGACACTACAAAACGTATCGCGCAACTCGTTTCTGAGACGTGCGTGGCCGCGGGGTACTTAATATTTTACGTCCGAAATTTCCGAGTTGACAATAAAAACAAAAACAAAAACAAAAAAAACCCGTCTTATCGAACGTACATTCGTATCTGTGTTTGAAATATCCTCATCGTCCTCCCCTATGATAATAATAATAATAATAAAATAAATTACGCATTATCGCAGCGGAATACAGTTTTGTAATAATTATTTTATTGCGTCCTCGACGACGACGGCGTCGTTGGGACACGTGCGAGCGGAGCGTGTATACAAACACCGCACTTAAATTCGACTCCCGGCCGTATACGCGTGATAAGCATACAGGTTGTTTAATCTATTCTTTTTTTTTTTTTTTTTTTTTGTATGAGTGATCCCTGTATATACATACCGGGAAATATCGCCGAGTTTTAGATTCTGAGTGGGGTGGGTTTTGTATTAATTCAACTAGGTTCTGATGTGTGCGATTATTTGTTCCCGTCTGTAAACCGATTTTCCGCCAGAAATCAAAAAACGATACGGGTGCTATTTTGTAGAATTTCGGATTTATCTGATGCATCGAAGAAGCAGTTTTTTTTTAATTTTCCTTGTAGTTTTCTTAATAATCGAGAAAATACGTAGGACGTCGGGATAGTTTATGGCAGTAACAATTTCAAAATTGCCTAGGTATCTTTTTATTGTAATTTGGTTAAAAAATGTCGTGAGGACCTGATATTTTGATAATTTTCAAAATAAAACAGTTTTAGATTTTGATTTGACTTCATTTCGACGTTTTTAATTTTCGATTTTTGATATTCAATTTTCAATACTCAGATATTCAGTAATATTGGTGCTTTATTACTAACTTATTTTTATTTTTTTATTTAAGCGTTATAATCAATAATGCATTATATTAATTAATTAATTTTAAACTTCAGCTCTTAAGATATTAAATAATCAGTATTAAATATAAAACAATGTTTATATATTATTTAAACAATTATAGATTCATACTTGATAATCAAATTTACAATATTTATAAGGTTGATTGAATAAATGTGTACTTTTGTGATTTTAAACTTGCATGCACGTCGAACTGTCTGGTATAAGCAGCCGTTTGAAACAGTGCAACGACGATATTACAGTGAATTTGTACACGGAAATATGTTTTATAAGTGGTCATCGTCATTAACAGTGACGTATACAGAAGGATTATGTCCTCCTCATTTGGCTTAAAAATACAACAATTATGAGTATTCATTTAGTAATTTTACCTAGGAATTATATATTTTAGTCAAATTACAAGGAAAAATCCCGATTTATTAAATAAAAACTGACGATTTTGGATCCGGTTTTCTACAAATTCGCTCCGTTAGGTTAGGCGTAGCAGGAGAAGATTCTGCGAATTATTCACGAACTGTTCTTATTATTTATTCGCTCGCGTTTGAAATGCCGGCGCACGCCACTAGTCGTTTGTGATACCATAATGTACAATAATAAATATGCGAATAAAAACAGGGTCGCCGCGCATTAAGAAGCAGGGATATTATACCTAATGTATTATGGGAGCTATAGCGATCGCTCGCGGGGGCGAGATAAACGGCGAACAAAAAGAAACGGCAAAAAAAAAAAAAAAGAGAGAAAATTTCGTAATAAACAATAAACTGCGGCGGGGGCGACGGAGCTTAAAAAGCACACACGCGTATATAAATACGCGATAAAAACACACACAAACGGTTGGGGAGGGGGGGGCGCGTATAATATTATAATATTATACTCGTGTTTGTTGACAATGTCCTTTCGCCGCCGCCGCCGCCGCCATCGCCGTCGCGGTAGTCGAGTGCCGGAGCCCGTCGGCCCGTCGGGGAATCCGCGGAGCACAATATGCATATAATACACACGCAGGACCTCAAGGGCCGCGACGAAAAGACGCGTGCGCGTAGTGTGTACAACGTCACCGTATACACAGTATTATAATATTATAATATATCGGCAAAGGTACTCGAATGTTCCGTAGGTGGTACTCGACTGCAAGGCGACGGGGACGGCGAGGATAATACGCCGCGCGATCGTGTATCCGATAATAATAATCCTCTGCGCACGGTGCAGGCACGCCGGCATTACACCGGCACCGCGACGCGCGTTTACGGACCCGGTCCGAGTTCAGCCCGACCGGGGCGCCTAAGGGTATACGCGACCCGCGGTGGTTTTTCAGCGGGAAACTGCGGAATCGTTTCCCGGATCGAAACCGAAAATAACCTTATACGATTTGGTGCCCGATAAAAATTGCGGTACACCCGTAAAACCGTTCGGATTCGGCGGTTCTTGTACGTGAAACAGTATTGTGTACCGCGGGAAATCGTTCTCGGATCGTCAAAACCTGTGTAGTAAATATTTTAATGAAACGAAATCTCTTTTCAAAATTAAAATCAATCAAACCCTATATCCTACAGTTTCGTAGAAATTTCGGTGTAATAATACTTTCTTTTTTTTTACCATTCAAACTACATTGAATACGGATTTCTAGTAGGTTTTCTAAAATGGAAGGTAATTTTTAAAATTCTATTTTATTATTAAAACACGACAGTTCCGATTCTTACCTATACCAGGGAACACCAATTCGGTAATTATTATGAACCAACACATAGGCGTCTTTTCATTGACTAAGACTTAGGTTTTAGGTTTAAACGCTTAGGACTCTGTATAAGTTTCTCGGCGTGGCATTGCGGATTCGGACCAACAGATTGATTACGTTTTTCTAGAATTTTTCCTCTGACTTATCTACACCCGTGTTGGTTTTACATCAAATACAATACGGGTATGGTAGATTTTAAGTTTATTTTATAGGCCATTAACTTTTTTGGAGCTGCCTGGCCGGGTTCGGACCAACAATATATAGTCAAGAGAAGGTCAAATTTTGTGATTCTCGTTGAAACTCTTAAAATCAATTCGCGGTTACCGTTTGGTTATGGGCCGAACTCGGATAGGGTCTAAAAATACGCCGACGGCTCGGCGATACCTACGGGATGTAATAATAATTGCAATAATTACCGACAACGACATTTTACAATATTACCCTTCCCCCTCTTCCCCGTTGACATACGTAATAATCGTACGCCGCTATATTGTAATATAGAAGTAATCTGTCTATCCCTTCTCACATACAGGCGCAATCGCGTTGCCATGGTGTCATTGTCGCGCGCGTATTGCACAATACGTTATACTATACTCGTATATATGGCGGCGGTGCTTTGCTACACTACGTTTAGGGGGGTTGGAAACGGTTTTCCAAATTTTCTCCTACATTTTTTTCACGCAGTTTGAAAATACTATTTTTTACTATTCGTAATAATTCATTCGCGAGTCATCACGTAAAACATTAAATTCATATATTATTATGGAATTAAAATAGCTACAACTAAGCGCAGAAACATGTAATTATCTAGATCTTGAAAAATATGCGCATGGCACGAGAATATAATTTAATTAATTTAACTCATTTAAGAGGTATTAAGAATAGGGAAACATGACGTAAATTAGTGGGAGTGGTGAATATTTGACTCGCAATAAAATGTGTTGTCCGATTATAATAGATAGATATTGTCTGAAACTAAAAGGTCTTCCAATCTATGATTATGTCCAATACGTGAGTAGCTGCTTGATACTGACATGTTCACCTAGTGCTTGAATAATAATATGACCTTTGGTAATTTTTTTTGTTGTTCTTGAATATGCTGAATAAATGGCCAAATATTAACACGATACGCTATTAGTAGGTAGTCTTTAAAATTGAAAGTGAAATTCTTCTACTATACATTTTGTGTGTGTTATCTCCCATAACAAGGTCGCATATATTCCAAAGAGTAGAAGAAAATCTTGTTGGTATGCTATTTGTTTAAAATATTTTAACTAAGCCATTTAGCCATTACCCAGAAAGCCTCACGTCGAGGAATAAAAAAAATATATAATATCATCACAGTTATAACTTGAACACTGGTGTATATATTTTATAGTTTTTATAGCTTATTTATATCTATAATCGTGTTTTGGTATGCGCTTGATAACAATACCTATTGGTTTAAGAAAATCGTCGAAGTATCATCAGCGATGATGTATAATTATATTATGATCTATTGATATTTGACATGGTTTACATCAATAAACCAACTTGGTCTATAATGGTTTTCAAATAAATTTAATGAAGCTGTCTCGCCCGGGGTACTCTCTGGGTAATGCTAAATGGCTGTATTAAAATATTTTGTATAAATAATGAAAAATGCTTAAGTATTAATAATTAAATTCGAAGCAAATTGCAAACGTAAATATCTAATTTGTATAAATAATTGCCAAAATATTGAACGTGAAACCTCGGACGAAACTGTGAATTTTTTTTAAAATTGTATTTATAAAAAAAGGAAAAGTAAATTATCTATTTTCGAAAAGAGAAGAGAAAAATCATTTTCGGACGAAACGAAACCCGTTTCAATTTTGAGACATTTTTAGGTGGACAATTAGTTACGCGAACATTTTACAATTGGCCGTTATCTCCGGGATGCTTCGAACGTTATCCTGATAAATAAGTTTTTGTTTTCGTTTGACGGTAAACGAAAACGTTAGCCTGCACGTTTAAGATTTTTAGGAAAACCAAGAGGTGGATACATTTTTCGCGGAAAATGGCCGTCGTCGTATAACGTTCAACCGCGCGTTCGAGCGTTTTAATTTGTAAACCCGCACGGGCAAACCGTTTTCGCGCGATATCGCGCGGTTTACAGCGATGCCTTCGCGGTCGCCGACCCCGAATAATTTGGAAAATCGTTGAAAAGCACGGCGCGTATACCTAGGTATCTACGTGTAGTGTTATTATTATACGTCTCGAGTGCTCCGGAATAATGCCTATAAAACGTTATCGTTATTCGGGCGCACCGTCCGAATAATATCGCGCGCGCGCGCGCTCGCGGGGAAACGACATAATCTTAATCCGTCGTCGGCGCCGCCACTGCTATAGGCGGACCAATAAATTATATTGTAATGCAACGATCTAGGTACCTAACGAATCCCGCAAAGAACACGCAGACGCGTCCGTAATTCCCACTAGACTCGGCAGTCGACCGCGTAACAAATAATAATAACGATAATTGTGTGACCGCGGCTACCGGTTATAACCGTCCCCCCGCGCGGCATAATACCACGCCGCTGACCCGTGCACGAGAGTAGTTATTATTCTAATAGCTTTTTTTTTTTTTCAAACTCAAACAGCCGTTCTCTTCACGCCGTCCCGTCATATTGTACTCACCTCCCCGCGAAAACCGTTCCGTACCGCGACACCTGGCCAATAACATCATAAACACGATAAACACGACGTATATAATAGGTAAGGAACGTCGTTTTGAAACGGTGACATCGCACACACACAAACACACACACACACACACACAAACACGCACGCGAGCGCCCGCGCGCAACAATGGCGAACCGCGATCCTGTCATACATTATTCGAGTACCGCGCACAGTTTTTTTCCGCTTTCGTCGCGCTATAATACTCGTATATACGTTAAACGGCCACGGTGATAATATAATAATATGTGTATAATAGGTACTACATTATTATAATATCCGTGTGTATTTTATTATCGTTATTGTTATTATTGTTGTTATCAACATGAGAGGGAATCGGGAAAAGAACGCCAATAAACACGGTCGCCGCCGAATGGCCGCGCCGTGTTTATTATAAACACACCTGCGTGGTGAGGATTTCTTACCTGTGTGCTCGGCTCGCTTTCAATCTAATATGCGATTGGCCGTGTAAGTACACGGTGTCGGTGGCGTGCGCAGCTTTTTCAAAAATAAAAATAAATAAATATACTATCGTAAATTTTTCCCAGTTCTTTCAACGTCATTTTTTGGTTTTGCTAAACTGTTATAAAAACTACCGGGGAAATCAAAAAAATAATTTCTTACACACCTCAATATACTCAATACATCGGAGAACGAATTCTGGTAGAAAAGTTGCTCTCAGACTAAAAAAAAAATAACAACATTGTGGTACCAATAAATCATTCACCCGCATTCCAAATCTGAAATAACTTAATATAAACGCTGTTAGTAAGACAACTATTGTTATCGTGAGGATACGTACATTGAACACAATTACATTAGTTATTATAGAAAGTAGTTATTTAGTTAAATGTTAGACTTTCCTGCGAGCACGTCTCTGTACAAGACGGTTCATTGATCGCGAACTATCGCTTATTATATTTACACGAAGATTTCGAGTAAATTTGATTATGGTTTTTTTTTCCAAACTATCCAAGTATCTTTTTTTCATATGTACAATATTTACATCATGTCACTCTGATTCGTAATCGATCATGTAAAAACATAATATTGGTTTTTAATTTTTAAATGTGTAACGACACATTTAATATTGTTAAATTCTGACTCGAAAAGAGAATATTTTAACAAACTAATATTATATGAATTTCCGTTAATGAGATATTAATACTATTATATTTACCAGATTTAATGTACTAGTTTGTAAGAGTTTGAATTTAGCCCGGATGATTAGGAAATTTCTGTTAGGAAAGTTCTGGATTATCTAACACTTTTGGAAATGTATTATGTCTTATGTCTAAAATGTCTTATGGATGTGTGTTTAAAAAAATAAATGTGCAACTTTTCGATAATCAATACCTATTGATAACATTTTGTGTTTATGGTGATGTATACAGAATAAGCGGGTAAGACTTTAGAAGCATTTTTTTTTCTTCAAGTAAGACCGTTAAATGACTGTATACAATGTTTGAAAACAAAACCAAATTTGCTCAAAATCTTCGATGATAATCGTCGGTTATCATCATGATAAAAGAATAGTCCCGTATAATACACTGCAGAGCTGTTAGTCGTTTAGCTTTTATAAACGTCATAATATTAAATCGTGCGCGCATTGTTCGATCATCCTGCAGACAAATTCACATCGCCGTTTCATTATCTGTCCTATTGTTTTACCGGCATTAACACTCTGACAATTCCAACAGCCAGACGAGCACACATTACTTATATTTTTTTTTATATTAGCGAACATTGTGCGCGTGTTCAAAGTGTATTAATATAATATTGTATGCGACGACGACAAGTGGTCTCGTCATTAGCATTATTTGTCTTTAGTATAATATACGATAAGGTTCCGCGGTGTTAAGAGGGGAAGATTTTAACGGAATGTGTTTTTTTTTTTTTTTTTTTGAAGTAGTCTTGTACGTTGATTTTTTATTATTACATTTTTACGAATAAAACGCACTCAATAGCAACATCAGTGGGTATAGAATATGGAATTAGTCGGATTCGTTTCTCAATGAAACGAAACATATCAAATATTCATATGTATTAGTATTATATTATAATATATCCAACACTAAACCAGTCATTTTTTGACAATAACGTTAATAAAACCAATAGCGTTTTATTGGCCTGAACATATAATAATATTATGTTAAATAATATATTTTGAAATTTGACCTAGTAAATTATTATGGAAACATAAATTATTTAAAACGTTTAAAATAAGACAATTTGTTTAGTAATAACTTAGTTTCGACACAGCACCATCATCAGCTTACTAGCATTAATACTATACAACTTCAATTACTTTTGTGCACTATATTCTTCGTTGTTTTCAATTAGTTAAATTTCTTCAAATTCTTCTCATCGTACCATGAAATAAGCGGGTTTTTTTAACGTTGATTCTTTATTATTTCAAAACAAATTCTAGATTCTCAACTGATATTCCGTAAAATTTAAATAATTTACAGCAAAAGTTGACGCACAGGTTTTCTTATTCTAGGATAAAAGGTTAAAAATCCCGGCTAATACGCTTACCGTCGGTTTTTGATTACAAGTGTTTATCATTGCTTTGAGTCTAAAAATTTAGTTAAATATATCTTATAGATTTCCAACTTCCCACCTACTACAGTGGTCTACTAATTGTATATAAGTCAGGCTTTAATTGTATATTATAATATTTATATTTTAGATTCCGTGCGTAATAAAAAAGATGAAAAAAATTACGATTTTTAATTGTTTAATTAAACTTTTTTCTTATATTTAAAAAAAAATAATATATTGTTCGATATTTATTTTACAACTATATTACAGCTCGTATTTCCTAGAAGTAAACTCAAGTTTACGAAATGCTTTCAAAAACAGCTATAAAAAGAAACGTAAGCCTGCATCGTATTTTATTTAAATTTGTTTTCTGAACATTACTTAGAATTTCGTGTTTCGTATTAATTGTCGCAATTTAAAATTAAAAAAAAAAATAATAATAATAATAATTACATCATCACAGCATCGTATTTCGCGTCGCGATGGGACTATAGGTATATACTAACAAAAACCGTTGGGCTGCACTTGTATATAACAATATATTATTAATAAAATATACAAAGTCAATTTTACAAGATTTTTTCCTTTGTACTTTGAAGTATAGGTGGTTGGTAGTGGAAAAAAACACGAATATGTTTATTCAAGATGCGTATAATTATTTAGTTTAAAAAACGATATCGTGAAAGCATTCGTGAACGGACTGGACGCAGTATAAACAAAAACCGCAGTGTGCAGATAATCCAAGTATTTATATTACGTATTAGGTATATGTATAAAAAAAAAAACGGCGTGTACTCATCTCGATCGGAAAAAAAAAATATACAACTGTAATGGTTTGCAATTCGGAAGGTTTAACGTCGATACAATTCGACGGTAATAATAGTTAATCGATGTGTTAGCACGACTAAAATTACTGGGACCCAAGAAAATTTCACACTGGAGTTACAGGTGTACGCAATTGTAGACGACCGTTAGGAAATTTTTAAAACTCAACACCTGTACATGGGTAAAAAAGACGGATATACTTCACACGTGTATGAGCCACTGTTGTAGGTGAGAAGTTGGAAAGGTAGAGGGGAAATCCAATGTATATCTTTACTCAACAATTAACCTGCATTGCTATAAATGCTAACGATAAACTGTTCTGAGCGGTGTTTGGTAAATAGTGTATGATTTATCAACAATATATATATCAAATCATAATAAAATTACCATGTATTATGCACTATATATTTTCTTTAATATCTAATAATATTTGTTTAAAATAGTATCTATTTTCCTGTTTTTCTCGGTTTTTTTTTTTTTTTAGTGTGTCTATGTACAACTTTTCTACCAGAAATCTGGACTCAAATGTATCAGAACATTTCTGAAAGAAAATTTTATTTAGTTGATGTATTGAGAAGATATTTTTTGGATTCTCCAAGAGGTTTTCATAACAATTGGGAAAGGCCGGAAAACAATTATCGGAAAAACAGCATACATTTATGGCGTGCCACAACGTTACTGATTTTATTATTTTAAATTTGTACACAAGATGTCTTCTACCAGAATTATTGCTTATTAATAAAAAAAAAATAGGAGACTTTCTTGCTATAGTTTTAATCTAGTTGATAAGTAGTAAAATTGTTTTTTTAATAATCGAGTGAAGCCAAACGCGGAATGATCGGGAAAATTTACGAAAAAAAATTGTTTTATTATTTTCAATTTCGTATTTATGTTTTAATTCAGTTGAAAATATTAGTAGAAATTTATAATTTTGGCAGAAAACTAATATTTTATTTGTCTAGACTCTAGGCGTTGTAAAATTTTTAAATCTTTTGAGCTATTTTCAAATTATTTATAGATATTTTAATTTTGAGAGTTTATTACATAATTTCTGTTTAGTAGGTACTCAGCAGATAAAATTGTTGTAAAAGAATGCTTGAAAATTGAACGGGAGGTTTTCACTATACTTAGTGGTAAAAAAAAGAATTGAATATGATGTATTTTTTTTTTTATAAAAAGTTTATATTTTTAACATTAAATTTTGACGAAATCGTAAATATTTCAAAATATGACTTACAACTGAACTTCGTTTCAAATCATTTTTCATTAGTATAAATTAGTTCATCATCGTATAAATGAAATTATGTGTACCTACTACCTTCCTAACTTCATATCTACGACAGCGGTATTCCTATCAGCGATACCGGTTTTTTTTTTTTTTTTTAATATTACAGTTATACCTGGATTTTACGGGACCATCAAAATTGTCCGTTATATACGAGTGTCCGTCGTAGGAAGGTTTTAGTGTTTTAAAGTTAAATTCATTCAGCTATACTTGCGTATTCTGATTCCAAATTTTTCAGCGAGATTACGAACAGACAAGCCACCACAGTGTCTTTGCACAGAAACAGTTCGTTTTTCACCTTAAATCGAACGATTTCCGCAATACGAGATGTTCCATTGAAAAAAAAAAAAAAACAAACCCTAAATAAGCTCAAAAGAATGACGGTTACAAGTTAAAAATTTAAAATAGGAAAATGGTAGAGACTATTTTATCTATATTGATCGCGAAATCATTTTCTGCGATAATAATTGATTTTCTTAATTATCATACCGCCGGAGAAAAATATCATACCGTTCGCATTTGTTATAGAAAGTGACCATTATAGACAGATTGAATATTCATTAAAATACTTATCTCTTTACCGGGGCCCTGACAGGTTTCCCCTTTAAGAGAGATTTTCGCTATACACCAGTGTCCGTTAAGACAAATATTCACTGTATTACGTTTTACTGTTTGGTTTGTTCTTAAAAATGTAAAATATTTGCACGGACACGCACTGTATAGTTATAATTCGTTATTTTTGTTACCTGCACTGGGAGATTCGCAGTATTATAGTAGTAGTAGAAGGGAAGGATAAGTAGGCTGCAGTCCCCTACACAATTTTAAGAAAATCTAAAAATTATTTCCATAGTCTATGACACACGCTGCAACAATCTTAAATTACATTTTATTGATTTTAAATTTGTATCTTTGTTTTGTTATCTTCTATCTTATCAATGATGTGAATAACTTTTTTACCAGCAATTTAGCTCCGATTTTCAATGGTAACACTTTTTCTGAAAGGAAATCTGACCGGTAATGTACTTTAGGGAAGTGAACTTTATATAATAGTATAATAGTCATATAACAACATACAGGAAAGCAATATTACAATAACAATAATAATAATAATAATAATATTAATAATAAGAGTTTGCGTGTGTACCGAGTGAAAATTAGCTCGGCATGCGACTCTGACGACGCGACGCGCGACGGCGGCGGTCAAAATTACTAATCTCGTGGGTTATTTATGTTGCGTCTCGGGCGTGCCGGCGGCGGTCGCGGAGACGGAAAGCGATAAACAGACGGACGACTAAAGTAGGAGACAGCGAGTGAAGATATTATAGGCCCGTGTAAATAACGTTCAACACGCATGTCAAATCCCTTCAGCAGTGTATTCTCTGTCCGCGTGTGTATAATCCCCGGTGTACACACACACACACACAGTTGTAATAGTATAATATATAGTAACGCGTCAACGTATATGTACGTGTTTTGGGCGGAACGGTTACGGAGCTGTATGGAAACCGAAATTATTACATAGTGTTGTGTACAATAAAACGGCGCTAAATTCGATACGATTATCGCGCGGAGTTAAAACGACAAAATACACGCACGGATATTATACGTGATAAAAAATGTGTATACAATTTAAAAAAATAAACAAAACAGAGCGCTGATATTATACGTGACGATGTTGCGGGCACATTGAGGGTACCGTATTTACGATTTTTCTCAAGGACGATGATATTGTACAACGTATATTATACAGAGACTAAAAAGAAAAAAAAATATCAATTTTTTTTATGTATTGTTTCAAGTAACTTAGTATAATTAAATTGACCTTAAAATATTCATTGAAACCAAATAAGCGTTATAGTATAGTTTATTTAATATTTAGTTACTCACCTCCTTCATACTATAGTGGTTGGTATGAAACAATAACAAGTATATAGATTCAGGGTTTCGTGACACATCAACTAGGCGGTAACATATTTTTGATTTTTCTGACTAAAGCGTAAGAAAAATTGAATTGAAAAATAAGTGTAGGTGTAAATAATAGATAGGTACTAAAGAAAAATCCAAAAAAGGGGAGATATATAGCATCCTATTGTCCACCATAAAATACGTCTCTGAGGTGGGAAGTTGCCGTGAAAGTACCTACATAGATATATTAATTTAATTTATATCTGTACTTATATGCAACGAAAAATCATTATTAATGAAAAACGATTAAACGTGTTTCGAAATACTGCAAATTTTAAGAATTTTATTCAAATTTGAATTTTTAACGCATATATTTATAAATAAAAACAATGATCTTGTGGCCTTTTTTTAAACAAGTAAATTAAGTACATATAATGGTGAACTTACGGTTTCAAATTTCCGAGTATTTTGTTTGTTTAAACAATTTTATTCACACATAAATCAAAAAATATTTCGTGAAATGCGTATTTCTTTTTTTATCATAATTTTAACTTTACACGCCTTCATTTTAGATTCTGATCAGAGCGATATTTGTTTTTATCTTTCACAACTTTTCTACCAGAAATCTTGATCCTATTTTCAAGTGCAGTACTTTTTCTGAAAGAAAATTCGACTGGGGTGGTACTTTAAGAAGGTTATTTTTTTACTTTTCCAGGGGTTTTAATAATAAATAGGAAAAACCGGAAAATGTACGAAATGTATTATTTTCAAATCGTAAATATTACAGCCTTTCATTGCTAACCAAGCATAACGGAGTTCCGCTCAGAATCGTTTTTCGCCATCGATGGTTAATCATTGTGTACAGATATACATTAAATTTCCTCGCGATCTTCACAACTTCTAACCTACAACAGGGGGCAACCTATCGTATGAAGTATGTTTTAGACATGATGTTTAGTGCTTTTAAAACACCAAAAACTCAATTGAGACTCTATTTATCATATTTTCTTTTGCAACTGTTAAACTGTTGTTATTGTTGAAATTCCGTTTTCGAATATTGCTACACATAATATTTTTGCTTGAATTGGTAGAATGCCGGAAGTGTGAGGGGTATGATAAAATAAGATCTCTACTAGCAAACAGCGACCGAAATGATAATAATATACTCGTAACAGTACAATAATAACCATGCCGGAGTCGTATTAATTATAAGTGTAAAGACAACAGAACCTACCGTGTTTGTTTTTCTCGACAATATAATATAAACGAGATTAAAATAATATATAGTATCATAAATCTCTTGGAATAAACGTTTATAGCGTCTATGTATTGCCATGGTGAAAATAGATGCTAAGCCCTCTTTTTAAAACTCACCAAGCCGCCGCAAATCAAGTAAACACTAAGTATACATTAAAATCAATATTATGGGGAACACCCCATTATTTTTGGAATGGGGACTATATGTTTATAGTCCCCATTCCAAAAATATTTGCGAAATTTGCACCCATCACAGCGATTATTCAAATCGTTCCGTAGGTAACCGACATAATCGGCCCCTAACGTAAAATTATAAAAGTCTCTCGACTATCGACGACCGGCTAAACGGTTGTTTAAAACAGAAATTGGACGCCCGGAGGTATGTTACACGTCGATCTGTATGTATAAAAAAACCCGAATCCCTTTCAACCGCTTCGAATAATATAATTCCGTTACATTTAATTTAAAACACCCGTATGAAACAATCATTTTACTACTGAAAGTTCCCGGCGCATCGTTCAGATGACTTTTCCGCGGGATATTAGAAAATATGGCTGTGCTCGGGCCCGATCCGGCTCCGGCCGGACCGTGGTGTAAAATCGAATCGTCTCGCGCGCATAGGATCGATCCTCAAATGCACGTCCTCAAATGACGACAAAGAGACGACGACGGTCCCGCGTACGGTACGTAATAATGCCGTGCGCCTATCCGGCGTGAGGACTGCAGGTCGCGGGAAAAACCGCCGCGCAGAGCGTTCCCAGTTAATTAACATTCGCGTGGTACGGGCCGCGGCTACACAGTTTGAGGTTAGGTATAACATTAGGACGACGGGTGTGGTAGTGGTGGCGGCGGCGGCGGCGGCAACGGGCGGAGGGCTCGCGTTCAATTTGTCACCGCGGAGAGGGAGCGAAAACGGCCGTCGACAAAATTAAAAACGCGCGCGCGGTCGGAAACGCGTCCGCGACCGAGTTAATGGGATTTTCTTCGTCGTCGGTATTATCGTAAAGTTATCGTTATCATTGCGGCGGGGTTGTCTACTCGGCAGGCGACGACCGACGCGCTAATTAACACGATACTGTTGAGATACGACGCGAGGCGGCCGCTACAAAAACCAAACGGTGACGGACAAAGTAATTTATTTCCCCTCCCTACCCCACCAACCCCGTCGACCGTATTCCACGATCGTTCATGTCTCGCGGTCGTCGTCACACATCACAGAAAATGTCTTGTTCTTTTTTCTTTTCTTTTTTTTTTTGTTCATCTCGTACTCCGATTTAATTATAATAGAATATATGGTCCGATCGGGTCCCTGTGCAACGACGTGCGTCCAGGAAGGGGGTGGGTAGCAGTAGTGTATTTAGCATTTTTTCTACATGGAGCCGATGAAAAAAATTGCATTCAAAGCAACCCCTAGCGATTAATGGTAATCAAATTAAAATTCACCGATGAGACACGAAAATTGTATCAATCTGAGCACGTGCGTTTTACGTTATTATCATAAGTTTTTAAACCATTCCTTTTTTTTTAATAATGTAAAAAAAAAAAACTGATAAAAAAGACAGGAATATTTGATTATTATATAATAGTTTTGGGTAAATACTGTAAAGCACTCGGAGATTTGAAACTTTGAACATAGGCGTATAAAATGCAGGATCGAAACTGTATTTTTAATTTAAATTAATTTTGTTACAAGGGCTCACAAATTAATTTTGCGAAAATTGTTCTTTTTTTTTTTTTTGATTTCTTATAGTTATTTCGGCTATACGGGAGAAATAACATGAATCGTTTTATTAGATGATTATTCAAACGATTTTCTACATTCCATTCGCGGTGCGGTTTTTCATTTTTTACAAATCGTTCTGTCCACCATTACTGTTTTGTTATAATACACTATTAGTGTTGTAAATTTGTGAACGTTCAAACAAATGTCCTAGGAGAAATATATAACTACCGAAATTTGAAACAATTTGAAAATTTTTCTTGAAATGTAATATACATTAAAACATTAATGGATTAAATAATATAATAATTTTAAATTGGAAATGAATCGTAATAGATATATATTTCATACTCTTAAAAAAAAGCTATTCACATTATGGTTTTTTATCAAGACACAAAGACAAAACCATATAGAAAATAATAATTTAAATATCAAAACTTAATAAACGTCCAAAATAGAAATTATATACTAAAATAACCAGAATATTGTACAAGTAATCATTTTTATACGCGTCAAAAATAATTTATCACCTCACCGCGTATTTTAAGTACATTAATTAATTCGCTTCTCTTCGTTTGGTTTGACTATAATACACCCAAATGAGACCACCTAAAATATTTTTCTAGTTTACAAGAGTGATGTACTTCTGTGATCTGTTTGAATGCCAAATTATATTTTAAAACGTAAACGGTAAATCAGACAAAACAAGTTACGCGACTTGTTTACGTTATAATACTACAAGTATATCACTAAATATTATTATGAATCATAATCAAATCACATCACAGACTATAGTTGTCATATCAAAATAATAATAATAAACTCATTTTATTTAAATCAATTCATAGGTACGAGTAGGTATCGTACAGTATTTTGCCTATAGATGCAACTAGGAAGGTGCTTGGGTCAGCACCCCCAGACTTTAATTCAACACCACCAGTTTAAAAACGACTAAAATGAAAAATAGTGTGAAATACCGTCTAGGTTAAAGGAGACGCGTACAACCACTGTTATAAATAATTTAATGTATAATTGTAATTGAAATGGGACTGGGGAGGTACTATGTAAGTTTGTAAAGAGGTAATTTTTCGATTTTCTCAGAAGTTTTCTCATTGAATATGAAAAAAAGATCGGAAAACCGAGATAAACGTAGCAAAAACGGGAAAATTGGTACAATGATAATCAAATATTATAAAAGAAAAAAATATAATGCTTAACATATCGAATTTTATCGAACGATTACAATAAAGACGGTTACGGATAAGACCCGTGGTTAATATTCCGCACCACCTTGGCTATCGTAATAGTATAAAATATTATTACGAGTATTTGACGTTTTTCGAAAAGTGTATGAGGTTTTACATGAGACGCGTTTTTTTTTTAAAGTGGTGTCCTCGAGTAGGCCTAATTCACTGTGTCGATTAACCTAACCTTATCTTAAATCCATAATATTACACTCTTCAATATAATACTACGGTCACCGAATCCTGATTCTCGTTCCTTGAAGTCATCCGCAGCTACCAGCAGTCTTCGCTCGAAGAATTCACGAGTAAATAAATCGGGAAAAACCCATAAAGAAAAAAAGATAAAAAAAAAATATACTATTATTATACCGGTGAAGAGAACTTAATAAAATGATAAAAAAATTAAATGAACGATAATAAAAAAATTTAGAAAAATAAAAATTTAAAAACAACAGCTATTGATAAAACAAATTTAAGAAACATAATTTATTACGATTCGATTAAATACCCTTACAATAAACAAAATGTTAGCAATATTATTGTTAACATTATTAGCCAGTGAGTGGTTTTTTCGATATATATCATCGTTCAAATAAATAAATAGTATTTATCAGTAAGCACACCTACAATTTTGATTACTTTGTCGCATTTTGGTGTTTATAGTGCAACCGATACGTGTTTTCAGTGAAGTAAGGTAAATACCTTAATTAATATGCTTATACAATTGTATGATTTTACGATTGATCGATTTTCATACAAATCTAAGCTTCTAACGTACATAAAAATAAAGAGACGGACGTACTTCACATGTGGTTGCAGCCACTGTTGTAGTTAGGAAGTTGGGAATGTAGATTACAGATGGGAAATTAATGTATATTTGTACACAACGATAAACCATTGCTAACGAAAAAATGATTCTGAGCGGGGTTCAGTTGAAAGCGATGTTTTGTCAACAACATATATTATATCATTATATGAGATATAATAATTACATTTTTTTCGGTTTTTCACATTTGCTGAGAAAAATCCTGGGAAAATCAAAAAATGACTTCTTTAAAGTACCTTCCCCGTCAGATTTCCCTTAAAAAAGGTGCTATGCTTAAAAATCGAAGCAAGATTTCTGGTAGAAGATTTGTTCACAAAAAAAAAAAAAAATCATCTTTGTAAAACCATAAGCTTCTTTGCTCCACTCAGAATCTAAAAAGTTATCTTTGGTTTACTTAGGGTTTTTTTTTATTTAACGTTTTTGAGGAAAACACAAATTGTTTGTGATGATTAGTAATATTAAATATTAGATATGTAACATCGACAATATTGTTGCAGTCAGGTAAATAATAAATTCTTCAGTCAGTCAGTTACAATTTTTTGTGAGTTCTGCTACGTGTGAAGGAGACTTCTTGTCAATGGGACGTCTAAAAAGCTGGCTAAAAGCAAGTATAGAGCAACAGCGTTTTACAGACTTATCAATATTAAATATTGAAAGAGATGTTGTTAATAAAATTCCTTATTCAGAAATAATGAAAAAAATATTCCAGTGGTAATGGAAAAATAATATTAGTATGATGTAATATATGTAAATGTAAACATATTATGTTGAATTATAGATAGATTTAATTATAAAATTTCCTTCATACAAGTAACTGCTAAAAAAATTAAATTGTATAATTATTTTAACATAAGTTACCAAACAAAAAATTGTTTTTATCTGTTTATACTTAGTCACTACTTTTATCGTCTAAATAATATAATGTATGTATTACTACACGCCAGTTTACATGCTTCAATACTAGTGTGCTTATCTTTTTACTGTGCATTTAAGAATGGTTATAGTAATTATAAAATTGAAATATGGTATTTGGGAATGTTAGGGCGTGGCCCCCTCGAGCTCGTGTCCTCTACATCATTTTAGTACCCTCAGTGTTCGCCCTCTACTTGCGCCTATGACTATTTCTGTCGTTTACTTTATGATATAATATTATATTTTACATAAATAGATGAGTGATTTACCGGGATGACACATTTATTTCATAATATAAAATTATTGTAAACCCAATATATAATGTATTATAATATAAGTAATGTACAGAACACACGGGGACGTAGTCTTCCTACCTTTGAATGCACTTAAGGAGCATTCTCTTTAAACTGAATCTTCTAAAGGTCACGGATACGCTGAATTATTCAAGTTAAACCAAAAAGGTTTCGAGTGAATATCACAATTGGCATTCTTAACGAGCTGTATTTATAATTAATACTGTTTACCTACTTAATTTTTTTATAATATATACCTATAACACGAATTAACGAATCATTATGATACTACCTTGATTCGTGACCTATCAACCTATATTATCGTTTTTAAAATATATTTTAATTTTAATTTGGTCACATTACATATACGTAGGCGATAAAAAAAATATCACCTACAATGAAGTTTTATAATATAATCTACGTGACCAATATTATGTTGCAGTTTTACTATGATGTGTTTTTTTATATATTTTTTTGTCTATAAAAAATCTTGCCACTGCCAAAAACTTTACTTATAGGATTTTTCTGTAGCACGTCATTTGATCTAATATTTGTACATTAAGGAGGTGATTTTTTTTTTTTTTTTTGATTTTTCTTATAGTTTTCTAAATAAAGGAGAAAAACTACCAATAATTGTTTGCATAGGTTTTGTTGATTCCTGTGTTATCTTGGTAACAATGCGAAAATACAATTAACAGTTTATCGTTGCGTATAGATATAAATTAAATTCCCCTATACATTTTCCCTTCCAACTTCTATTCTAAAATAGTGGCATGTCCATATTAACTACTATACAATTATCTTTTATGTTATTATATTTTAAGTCGTTTATATTATAATATATATCACGTATGTAAGTACTAAAGGAAATATAATGAAACAATTAATATTTTTATTTTAATTATATTGTTGGTATTAAAGAAAACAATGATAGTTTTTCAGCGTGGCGAGACAATTTTTTTAAAATTTACAAATTAATAAATAAATCTATTCCTTAAAATAATTTGTTGTTCGAGATTCCAGCGTATTTAACGTTCGAAATAAAATAGGGATCACTGTATCATTTTACATTTGTACCGCTGATTCAAGCTCTATTATTACAAGTTGTTAAACTAACAAATAAATGTTTAATATTTCCATACTTATAAGTTACTAGCTATCCAGCCCGGCGTTACGAATTTTAACGTATGTAATTCATCAATAACAATATTATTAACGTTTGAAGGTTCGAAATTTTAAAAACGTATTAAATATTTAAGCTATTAGTTTATTATAATATTGGATGTTTAGTTATCCATAAAACCATAACACCTGCAGCTCAAGGTTTCGCGTACACGTCTGTGTGGTTTTTATACTTTATTTATTTGAAAATACAATAAAATGGTAATTTTTACGAGTACACGTTCAAAAATATTATTTGAGTATGGTGTATAACGAAGTATTGAACATTTATATTCTTGAATTTAATTTTTATTTTAAAATAAAATAATGCATATTAGCTAGGTTATATATTATGTTCTTCTATAACTTAGGTCGTTATATTTTTTGTAAAATGGTACACGTTTGATAATAATTTATTGTTGACTTTAATATTGTTCTACGGCCAGAGATAAATTTGAAGCTTTTTATGTGATGTTGCGGTGATGGCGTTTCGTCTATTCTATTTTACGAATCATTTGCAATTGAGTTAATTTATTTCAAACTAAGCGTTTATTTTGGGAATCGCTACATCAGATGGATCTGATTACCAAATGTATTACATCATTGTTTTGAAGTGTGTTGGCGAGTAAATGTCGCGTCGTGTTGTCGAATCGAATATATATTTATATACATTATACATAATAATCATTATGATTATTTTACGACAATGAATATTATACATTGCAGGTAGGTAAGAGGATAATAATTTTCGTAGTATTAACCTAACCAGTGTCGGCTTTGGTTTTCGGTCTGAAGGGAAAGAATTTAAGGATTTTGTTTTCCTCGTTACACCTATACCGTTACACATTCACCATTATTACACTAATATTAAGACCTAGTTCTCTAAAACCAAGTTTTCTAAAAATTAAATTCTATACAATTTTGAGTTGTATGTAAACAGAATATTTTGTAATATACAAGTAGGTCTAAGGTAATAAACATTATATGTTTGTTTTACGATTATTTAACACACATCCACGATGGTTGAACCAATAGCCGCTTTACCATTTCAAACGAATGCATATAGGGAAAACGAAGGAAGTAGAGCATTCAGTCAACCCCTTTAAAGTCACCATTGATTTTAACAATACAATACCCGTTTTAAAATTTTAAAATGATTTTTAATTTAATTTAACGTTTTAAAAATGATCGCAGGATGATTTATAATTATTATTATTTTATAACGTTCTCGATCGAAAATGTGTAGCCCAATAATAGGGAATGCAACTAAGAGTCATTGTATTAAAGGAGAAAATGGTACATCTGGAGCAGCTATGAAATAAACCTAGTACCAAAAGTGTAAGAATATGCCAAGAAGTAGCTCGGAAATGTGCAATGAGTTAAAAACAGGTTTGTTAAAACATGATGACCGAAAACGTACCAAGGATACGACTACGTAAAAAGCCTCGAAAACGGTAGGTATAGAGTATATATAGAATAAAACATTATATTATAAAAGCAATGGACGGGTCAGTAAGACTGGATAGATGGAGAAATTAAGTAGATGTTGCTGAAAACATTAAAGGATTGTAAAGCGAAAAAGGAAAAAATACCACGTTAGATCAATTATAAAGCCAAAACGAGCGGTTACACTGCAGGTTTATGTTATGCACACACGTCCGTGTAGGCCGGTGTTGTCACGAAGACAAAACTGTAATAATGTGTGTACAATTGGAAATAAGATTCGCGTAATGATATATTATTATTTGAACGCGCAGAAAACCGTCCGTAACGGACGTCTTCCGACCGGGAGACTAATGTGGCGATCGTTTGTCAGCATCAACGGCCGGGGCAGACGAACACACGTGTGGCATACCGTATGTCTGTCTATCGTGCCGGCGAGCCAAAACTCTCCGCTGACGAGGTGAACGTTCGTGCCAACGAACCGATCGGGCTCGGGTCCGGTGAGACAAGAGACGAGGATTAACGGGATTAGAGTGACCGAGGGATGTGGTCCGTTCTGGGGCCCCTAATTATAAATGTATATACATATACATACATAAAAAAAAAATAAATATTTGTAGGTATATCAGCTATTTATATTCGGTGATATTATGCTCTACGACAAGGAAGATTTTTGACAAGAAGCTCAAAATTTAGAAAAAAACGTGTACAATATAAATATAATATGTTCATAATGAAAATTTTGTGAGTTTAATGTTTGAACTGCTGCACTATAGACAATGTAGGCAAACTGTAGTGTGATCAATATTATGTTTAAATATACGCGAAATTATAACATTTATATTTCGTTTTACATCGAAAATCGTATTATTTTACAAAAATCGACCACGAAAATATTCAATAAAAGCTGGACATACTTGGATGGATACATATATGGATTGGTCATTGTTTTAGGTGAGTAGTTGAGAGGGTATATTATATTAGTATAGGGTAATTTACTTTCTATGTACCGTACGATTAATTATTGCAAATCATTGCATGATTCTGAAAAGAATAATAACAGCCGCATATTCCCAACGTAACCAAGAAATCAAAACTTCAAAAGGGACCTAGGATTATACAGATAAAAATATCGATAAATAATTCAAATAAAATACGAACTATCAGGTATTCTGCATCTTTAGATGTACTGTGTCGAAAAATAAGAGTATTTTCATAAAAAGTGTTTTCCGAGACATAAAAACCAAACATTCTAGTAAAATTGTTAATTCCCTACACTCACAATCTATAGTATAAACTATTTAGCCTAGATAATATTATTCAATTTATTTATATTCCTATATATTTTTACATTATTGAGCAATATTGTCTAAAAATTTAGCTGTTATTAACTATAATATCGATTATTAACTGATGTGGCTGTGTGTCATTAATGCATTATAGTAATAATTGTGTTTACTGAAATTAGGTTAAAATGACGTTATTATAATATTAAATAAACATATTAATATTAACGAACGCATATAATGTAATGTTGATGTAATATTATTATCCAGCACTTTGTCGTAATCACAAATTTGATAGATTAAAAAATTGTTTCGTCAATAAAAAAGAAAAAAAAAAGATGAAAACAAATATTTGTATAATATACGTATATTAATTAAATGACAGATACATGCTGCGTAACAAACATCGGTAGAGGAGTGTGATTAAAAATTTTCAAATATCAAATTTTTACAACATCGAAAAATATTTTACTCATTATTTCGTCCTTTGATATGGAATAGATTCATTGATAATGAAATAATATAATCATGAAGAAAAATGTATCTGTAACCAAAGATAAACCATTACTAACGAAATACGGTTTTTTGAGAAGTTCAGTAAAGTTATGGTATATTATTTTTACTATTTTTGTCAAAATGTAATCTTAAATCTCTTATAAAAACAAATTATATATTAGGCTTAATTTTTTACTTATAATGAACACCGTGTTAAAATTTTAAGCATTTCTATTAGGTAAAATTGTATACACATTGTATCTAAGTATTTAAGAAAAACTCGAATATGCTTATAAATTACTCAAACAATTTTTTGAAAATTTAACCACGTCTGGAAAAGGTCAATATTAAAAGTCTCTACGAATATGTTTAACCAAATTAAAAAAAAAAAAAAACCCAAATTAAAAATAACGAAACCGTTGTTTCTATTTTTTTTTTCGGTTTTGCTTAATTATGAAGAATACAACACGAATACTAAACAAAAGGAACGATTTTATATATTTATCAACTAGAACCATACTATACCATCTATAACCACAAAAAAAAATATCTTTCTGAATGAAGTGAGATTTCTAATATAAAACATAAATCGTACAATTTTAAAACAACTAAATCGATAGAGTCATCGCAAGCCGTAAGTATTCTTCCGTTTTTCCTATATTTTATTTTCCAGTTTTATTATAAAAACCGTTTGGAAAATCAAAAAATAGATCTCTTTTATGCATCAACTAAATCTAACAAAAGATTACTATTGTTATTTTTAATTGAAGCATTATTTTTGGTAAAAAATATTGTTTTCAGATAGGAAAAAAGCATATATTATAGTGAAACCGTTGTAGGTCATACTCTTCGCTCCGTTCAGAATCTAAAAGAACCGAGAAACCATACGTTTTTTCACAATTTAAAATTAATTATTGTTGAATTGCTGACTCGGTAGTCTAAATTAACATGTGAGTGTCACGTCCAATCGTATCCCCTTGTCTTCGTCCGTGAATACATCTTTAATATTTATTTAACTAGTTTAACAATGAATGTAAATTTAGTGTAAACATATATTCCGTGTCTAAATTAAAACACTAAATACGTTATTACTTTTTAGGTGAATTGAAGAATTCAAAGAGAAATTAAGTAATAAAATACGTATTACATATAACACAGACATTTTTAACGATTCTCAATAAAATAAAATAAATTATACATCCTATGACAGAATAGACCAATAAAATATGTATATCACAATATATTATACAATAAAGGAATAGTTTGGTTCCGAAAGAAATAAAACACCAAATAATGATTGTTATATTACGAGAATATACATATTTTATTTAGCGATAACGAAAAAGAGTAAAAGCAAAACCTTTAAAAATTATTAAACCGAAAACAATTATGATAGCTGCGACCACGGTGGTATAACCATTGTGCTGTCTAAAGTATTAATAATGCAACATAATTATAACCATTTAATTGTTTCTAACGGAATAAAAAACATTATTTTATTATATGATCGTTTGCCGTAATAATATTATTATTCATTATAATATATTATGATTGTTTCGATAAACTAAAACATCGCGCATGTTCAATTGTAGATTATTCGGTTCCCGAAGATAACGTGCAATTGAAAATGTCCGTATTCAAATTGTCCGAATATATACATGTATTTTCCATCAAATAGTCCAAAGATAAAAGTTCCAACGGATAAAAATGTCCAGTATTCTAACCTTCCGGTAAGGTCTAACGTAAAAAATATTCGTAAAAATATCCGTACACATTTTCTAGTTACAGTTAATTTACTATTATTTATCAATTATCATTATTGATTAACGTTTAATAATCAATAATTGATTCTTTATGATTTCAGCCTATTCTTTGGAATTTATTCAACTTTATTATTGACGGAAGACAACAAACAAATATTGTAGTGGATTTCACTTTCAATTTCAAAGCTTATAGTAATAGCATTTCGTGTTAATTTTAGGCGATTTTTCCCTCTTTTAAGAAGCATTTAAATTCTAAAGGATATCGAAGGTCTTTTTGTTCAAACATTGGGTTGACATGTTAATATTAAACAATCACTACTAGGTCAAAAAATATCAAAAATATCAAACTAGGATAAATGAACATTTTAAAAATCCATAAAACGTATAAAAATGAAAACAATATTCTCCCGGTTTCTAAGAGTGATTTCATAAAATTTAAAATTACATTCACACCCTTGTTAAGATGAAAATGGATCAATGATGGCAATAAGGTCATCAATTATCATAAAATCGACGTTATGTATAATAATATTGTGTATTAATAAAGTGCATTTCAAATAAAAATATGATCATATTATATTGAATTTAGTTGTGTATTGGACGTTTTCATATTATTGTTTTAGACATAGTGTCCTATAATAATCGGTTATTCTAAAAATATCTTATAATATTTCTGGTTGATTTTACCTAACTGAGGGTCCTCGCCACTAACATTTGTTTTCTACGTCTGTCTCACGAGTGAGAACAACAAATTTAGACCCAGTTCAGGATAAATGGACCAATTACACATTTTTTACAAAGTAATATTTACTACATGATTTTTCATAATATATTTTTTTTTGTGATTACATTTTGTATTAATAATTATTTATATTTTATTTTTCAGTGGTAAAATTATCGAATTGTAGTTATGCTAATAATTTATTGGAGGAAAGACCGTCACGTAAATTGCACCAATTAATTGCGCCCACCAATTGCACCAACTAAACAATATTCACTACGAGAAATCACGTCTGATGTTAATGATTGGAGCAAACACAGATCATAATAAAACTCGAGTACATTTCTTATTTTACTCTGAATTTAAAAACAAAAAACTCCGATGACTCCAGGCGAGTTTTATAATTTAAGTGATAACACGTTAAAATTCAATATTTAAGAACGAAGTAAGATATGTGTCATAATTTATTATACGAATTCAAAAACAATTGTTTTTTTTTTTAGGATATTATAAAAGTACAAACCTAAAAATAAATTATAGGTAGGGTAGATTTTTATTTAAATCATCGCGATGAAAACTTTCGGAATATAAGTGGCATTTATTCTTGTGTAAACATAATTAATGTTTATTTCTTCTTTAATTATAGTAACAAATTAGTAACGAATACAATAAAAGAAAAATATACAGAAAGTTCAAAGTCTTTTTAAAAAGTAAAAATACGTTCCTGTAGTTTTTTTTATTATTAAAATAAATTTAAATGAAATATAATCAATTTAAAAATGTTGTTTTTGTACATTTAAAATGTTATTTGAACGTATAGTTTATAATTCACCATAATAATATACCTGAATAATTTTTTACACGCATTAATATTAATATAAATGTGTACCAAAATTATTAATAAAAAAAATGTGTATAACTTTATATTGAGAAAATTAAAATTTAAATAATAATTATTAAGAAATAGTGAAGTTACTATAATATAATTTTATCAGATGTATTTTGATCATAAAACTATATTTTTACTTGTTATAGATAAATTTTATTGTACAAAATTATGTCATTAAAGATCTAGTATTTTAATAATAATAAAAATATACCGGATGTTAGTTGTCACTTTGGTCACCTATAGTTGCAATTAATTGATTTAATGTTAATGTTTTTAAATGAAAAACGATAATAAAAATTGTTTAAAGAGGTGGTAAATTTATATGTAGATACAAATACACAGGTTTTATTTTCTTCCGAAACACAGAGGCATTCAAATGGGAACAAATTTAAATCCATGGGTTCAATTTAAGATTGTTTATGATTTTTTTTTCTTTGAAGTGTTAACCACCTTAAAAGTAAAAATCGTTAAACTAAACAAAATATAAAAATACAATTTTCTTTCGTATATCTAAATAGGTACTCGTCTATTTACTTTTATTAATATAATAAACAACTAGGTATAAAATGCTGTCGACTTTATTATTATATTGTAAATATAATAAGTATTATGGTATTACCTATTTCTAATTTGTAAGTTCAAATTTCTTTAAAATAAATTATTTTAATAAATGACTTAATAAATCCTTTAAAATCAATGATCTATATAGTTCTATTAGATTCTAAGCGAAGCAAGGAATATATTTGTTTTATAATGATGTTTATTCTTATTATTCTTATTTTTTTTTATCATGTACATATATTCTACCAAATCTTGCTCCTATTTTTTTTTTTTTACATGACACCTTTTTTAAATAACATTTGCTTGAGCAAATTTCAAAATAATTAGGAAAAACCGAGAAAAAACGTAGAGAAAACGAAAAAATTTACGAAAATAATGCTTTTATTAAATTAAATTATTTTTTTTTTGATATTAATTAGTTAAAAATGTTCGTAGAAACTTTAAATTTGGAGACAAATCTTATATATGCCATTTAAAGACGAGATAAAATTTTCAAAATATTTGAGCTATTTATAGACATTTAAAATTTTTTCAGTTTTTTACTTTATATTTATTCGGTATGTAACTACTCTGTGGATAAAATTGTTAAACCAAACAGAAATACTTGAAAATTGAATAGGAGGTTCATCATAGGTTGTACTTCCTTTACTCCTCCCAGACTCCTTTTTTGTTAGCAATGATTAATCGTTGTTTTCAAAAATTCATTAAATTCCTCCTTATATCATATACCTTTCTAATTTTTTACCTACAACAGTGGTCCACTCATCGCGCAGAGTACAATGTCCGTCTCTTTTTATGATAATATATTATTTTAAAGAACATTCATAGAATCAGAAAACTATCAACTATTAATTCTTCGTATACGTTTGATTTTTGTGTTTTATTGTCCGTCTCGCATTTTCTTCCTTTAAAGTATTCAAGGAAGTATTTTGCTTCTATTATTATTACTCTCGACATCACTTATATAGTAATATATTATTATTTACTGGAAAAAATGTAAAAAAAAAAAATCTGTCAATATATTTATAAACATATTATACGGTATAGGTTAAAACGCGAACGACATCGGACCGAATACGCAGAAACGGTCAAACGCGGTGGGCGTACTAAAGTTTCCATATGGAAACACTTCGAAGACTCCTTTTTCAGACTTATCGTATCAAAGGACCGTACCGCCACACCGTGGAATGATATTTCCTTGACAAAATAATATGATTTACGACCGTCTATATACTATATGCTTTAGCGGTTGTAAAAACTATATAATTCCCTACCGCCCCTTCTCCTACCCCTGATTATTCACACAAATAATATTGTTCGCCGTTACATCGTAAACGGTGGCAGCGCAGCATTTTAGTGCTTATATTCTTTTTTTAACACAAAGTATGTATCGCAAAATGGTTTTAATGTTCGCCGTTCAAACTATAAAAAAAAAAAAAAAAAATCACATTGTAACTTAAGGGCAGTTAAAATAATATAAAATACGCGTGTTTCCGTTGCGAAGAAAAATGCGTACGCGTATAGTGCATTAAAAATGTGCACCGAATGACGTGTGAACATCCGAAGAAATAAATAATAATACGAGCTATTTTGGAATACGTTCCGCGTGCACAGCCAGTGGTGTTGTGTAGACACACTGCCCGTGGCTAAAGTCAATATAGTTCTTAAACGCTCTCCGGTTTTTTAATTGCCCGATCGAATCGTCTGCAGTTGTACCAGTCTTTCAACACATATGCGATATATTTTACGCAACACGAAAATTTTCATTAAAAAAAAAAAAAAAAAATTACGCCGCAAGCTAAACAATTTTTGTTTATTATTATTATTATTTTCTCGCCGCCGCCGCGCTGCCACCGTCCGAATTTTCTTTGGCAACAGAAATTACATTTTTAAATAGATCAGAAAAAAAAAAAAAGAAAACGAGAGAGAAAGAGAAAAATAACTCAACGCTAGAAGCGAGAACAATCACCAATTAGTCCTTAGTTATTGTCAAAATCGTCGGCGGTCTGACAGATGTAATATGCGCGTATACACATTCGTATTCGAGAAGTGTGTGTCAAAACCGTCGTCGTTTTCGTCCTGTCATAAACAGCTGTAGAAATAATGTTTTTAATAGAAATCTCGTTTTGTCATTTTTATTGTCTGTAAAATTCCTATACACAATAATAATATAATGTATTTTATGTATAGTTATTACAATTACCAGAGTATTTAGTTATTATAATACGATATTACGCGTTTTGAAAACTGTCTTTAAATAACGTAGACAATTATTTATCGCAAGTTATCGGTATATTTATGAAATATTCGTTTTCGTGTCTATACGCAAAAATTAAGTAAATAAATCAAATTGTTTAGCTATAATTCACCATACCTACCAAATTCGTTCCGTACACTTATAAATAATTGTTTGATTGATAGTGTTATTTTAATTAATTAATTGTTACAATTTCGCAACCAACTAAATTGCTTAGCGAAAACAGATGTTTCGATTATTATATGTATTTATGAAACAAATTCCAATAATGTACTATAAAATTGATTATAATACTAAACAAAAGTATAATAAATTCAATTGATATGTAAATTATTGAAATAATTTATTTTTATATATTTCAAATAAAATTGACGTTATCGGTTTTACAAACTAAAATTAAAGTGGACTATTAATAAACATAGTTGTTTAGAGATAAATCAAATTTAATGGTTTTTTTTTTAAATTTTTTTATTTCTCTTACATGGCTGTAACTTCTTTGGCCAAATGATAATATATTAAATCAATAATATACACAATTACATAAAAACTTATACGAGTACTTACGCAGTTTATATTAGGACTTGAGGGAAGAGGTAATAAATAAATAAATAAATAAATAAATAAATAAATATATAAATAAATAATATATTATATATACAAAGGTATTTATTTTATGATATTGTTTGGTCGGTAATGACGTTTTATTTTCTTTGGGAGACAATGTTGGTATGTTGATTGTTTATGGGCATTGGGTAGGCACGTAGCCATGGGGGGTCTATGGGGTCTTGAACCCCTAAATTTAAGATTCTTACCAAAATAATCAGATAATTGGTAAAATTATTGGTAATCAGTAATAAGTTTTATGTTTGCGCCCACCTACTTCTACTAAAAAAAAAAATTCTGGCTACGTGCTTGTTCATGGGGTATCTTCACTAACAATTGGTTTCTCTGTCTGTCTTCCGCGCAATATAAATCAACAATAGTATTCCAAATTTTCTGAGCGAACACGAATCTCTAATTGAGTTTAGGGCAAATTAGGGACAAATTAGTAATTACACAAAAAATGTATAACAAAAAGAGGGTTTCTACGATTGATCTTTTTTTTTTTATGTTAACTATTTATCATTATACCTATATGTTTTTAAATTTATTCTTAATTTCAACCGTTAAGAGTTAATTAAGAAATATAAATTTTAAAAAGTTAACTTGTACGATCATATTAGGTACGAGTACATAGATTGGGTTTAGTTAGGTTATTTTTCTCGTGGTTTCAATTTATTTATAATGTGCGTTGTGGCTCTGCGGATTTAACTGTACTGAAAAATAATTACATAGTGATAAAAAAGAAAACGAGATTCCTAAAATATCTAAAATGTCTAAAAATATTGCAACCAGTAGGTACCGAACATACCGAGTTATCAATAATAACGATGAACCTATGTCCAAATATAATGAATAATAATATAATAAGCAACGACGTACAGTGTGTATCAGAAGTTGACAATTTCCTATGCCTAGGGATTCATCAAATTTTGTAGATATACACATACGACTAGCTGTCCCGTACGGCTTTTCCCGTGTCAGTATTGAACGTGATTCCATGTTTTCACCCTAGTCCCAATCACAGTCACAATTAAAATAAAACTATTTTCTCTGCATATACGTGTCCCACTGACCCAAAAGCTGATTGAAAAAAAAATATGAATAATGATTATATAACGTTCATATAATACTGTGGGACACCCTGTATACGGTTGAGTAACCACCTATGACCAGTATCCCTGCTATAGTCACTCATTTGTATTTTATTCGTCAATACTCGTAGTACAATTTTGTAATTTTATATTCCATATGGTTATTGTTGTACTTATTTTGTCTACAGGCATTTATTTACTGGCAGGGTGGTATCAATTATTACGAACATATAGACATAGGACGGCTGTAGAACGTGAAAAAGAAATTTAAAAAAAAAAAGTATAAATTATATCGCATACAGTATTTTCTCACAAGACCATGCATGAAATATTAACCAAGTGTTGGGTCAGGCGAAAAGTATACATGGTAAGATTTACAATTTATTTCGATAACCGTGGACAAAATAACAGATAGATATGTGTGTGAAAAAATCCTTAAGGTGCAGTCTATAGATAATGACTCCACTCTAACACACGATACACAGATAACGCTGTGATTTATATTATTAGTTTTGTCGTGCCGAAAAAACAGCTGCGCGATAAATACGTTCGGTATATACATATAGTATTACGAATACGTGTAACGATTAAAAAATATACAAGCGATTGTTTGCCGGACGCATTAAAAAACACAAAGGTCCCCCGCGCCGCAGCAGTTTGTACAAGTGTCGAGCACCACTCGGTGCGAATTGGTCTCTCCGCCACGCTACATAATATAGCCGGGGTCGGGGAACCGTATAATATTTTACGAGTACACGCGCACTCGGACACGGGGAGGAAGAGAGATTGACACACCGGTGAAAGCGTCGTGGGGGGGAGGGGGTGTTTCTCTTCTCTTTTTTTTTGTCCGTCCCCGCACGTCCGCGGTCCTCGGGATTATCGGGTCCAAACAGCTTTATCTCCGCCGCCCCGCCCGCGTCGTAATACGCGGTGAAATGACGTTTTATTGGCGTTTCTGCTTAAATACTGCTGCTGCTGCTGCTGCTGCGAACGCTCTTTTCCCGCCGTCAGCTCGTCTACACGGAGGTTTATTTTTTTTTTTTTTATTTCCGTCGTTTTCGTCCGTCCGGGGACCTCGTCCTCGCGCCGGATAAATAATAATATGCCTACGATACGTTTGCCTTTTTTTTCGGTACACGAAAAAACATCCCAGTGTCCCGCAGCGGCCGCGATGGGAAAAGCCACGGCCCGTGTCTGCCGCCACGCGCCGCTACCGTCGATACACATGCGGGCGTCGGCGGTGGCGTGTGTTTCGCGAAATTATTTCCACCGCTATACCACCAGACACAAACTTTCCGTACACCTCGGGAAAAACGATTTATTACGTTATAATATTGTACGAACCGCTAAATGTAGAAAGGGCACATTATTGAATTTTACAATTTTTCAAAAAAGACGAAAAACACCCAAGTGTATATAATTTAAAAAAAAAAACTCCTCAGAAATGGCCGTAGATACGTATAAACAATATCTGAAACTATACCATTAGTTATTATAGCACACGAATTTGGGTTATTTTTTTTAAAATTTTTTCAGCGACATTTTTGGCTCCTTTGAATAATTGTACACTTTGAACAAGTGTCCTTCTCGCGGTCAGCGAGTCGTTGACGTTTTAACCAGGAAAGATTAATAATTCAACTATCAACTGGTCCTATACATTCAAATGATCGTCTGTGATATGAGGTCTGTCCAATTTGAAAAAAAAGAGTTGACACTAGAGACGGGTGTACGTCTGTTGTAGCTGGGAAGTTGAAATTATTTAATTTATATATGTACACAACGATAAACGGATAAATCATAGCTAACGAAAAACGATTCGGTTAAACATGTTTTTTAACACGTCGGAGATTTTAAGATTTTCTCAAACATTTGAACATGAAAAGCTTATAAATTCAAATTGCTAATATCGCTCAAATTTTTTTTTAGTATAAAAAATAATGCAACAACTAGATACAAAATTCAATAAAAAAAAGGTCTTATTGCAATTTTTTTTCTTGATTGGAACAAATTTTCTAGTAAAAATGTTTTTCACAAACAAAAAAATAAAAAGTGCCCAGTACCTATAGTAATACTAATATATTCTTCACTACACTTAGAATCTAATAAAATAAAAAAAACAAACCATTGTGAAACCAATACATTTTCCACTATGCTTAGAATCTAAATTCCGAAAATTGACCAAAGTCTTTCACCTTGGAACTAAGGATATTCGCTTAAGGTTACAATATATTTTTATAAAATTTTCATGATCTACAGGGAATGTTTTTAAATTTTATATATTTAAATTGTATTTTTAGCTGTCAACTTAAAATAATTATCGTTTTCTACATCATTGACAATACGTACCATTAAAAACTAAAAAAAAAAACTCGAAAATGTCAAATGCCTATACAAACATCAAAAATCGCCAGATTATTTTATAATTTAACCGCATCTAAAAAAGGATTATAATATAAGTATTTTATATAAATGTCAGCTTTTCACGATTATTTTCAATCGATTTACAATAAAAAACAAAATCTAAAATAATGCAACCATTAATGCCGTAAACTTCACCGTTTTTTTCTCCAATTATTAAGAAAACGTATACCTAACTCTAATACGCACTAACTAGACTTCATAAACCCACCGGTATCATTTATTTCCCCTATTTACATCCAATGCAATTAAATTTTTTTAATTTTAAGACATGGACCCCTTTGCAGGGCAGAATATACTTTTGTGGTCTTTATCGACCACTTTGGGAACCCCTGGCCTGAATAATAGACAAAATTAGCTATATATCTTTAATCAAATACCGGCTAATACGTAATCATTTTTAGATAACCGGACGAATTAAGATACACAAATGATATATTATAAAGTTATAAGAGTGATACGTGACATATTGAACGTTTACAACTTTCCATATAAATATTTGGCCTTTTAAAAAAAAAAAACACAATTATTATTACTATTATTAATTTTTTTTTTATGAAATATCGGGTTTGCCGGTTAAACACAGTAATCTTCTTGTTCGTGGTAAACGTATATACGTATAAATGCACGTGTTTGTTTGTATAACGTGTGTCAGAAAAATGTAAAATAAATATAACAACTCGTTATAGTGATTTTTTTTTGTAGTTAAGCCACAGTTATGTAACATTTGTAGCATAATCTCAGTGGAACAAAAAACACCGTTATAAATAATAAAACACCTGGGGATATAGCTGACAAATCCGTAGGCATGTCTCATTTCAAATTAAAAATAACGTACAAGTAACGTGAAATAACAAATTATTAGGAACCGCGCAGCAAATGATAACACTACCCGTGTGTAATATTATATACACATAAATGTGCGTAGATAAATACAGATAATTATATTGGTATAATTATATTTACCTTGTGGTTGATTGTAAAGCAGGTACGTGCGCCTAAAACAGTAGGTATCAAAGAATCATGGTAGGCTCGTGCATCGTATTGCACGAGTACACATCATCGGGTAAAACGCACGCGTGTACAAATAAAGAACAACACCATCTGAGACACCGTGGAAAAATATTATTATTTATTTTAATACGCTGTTACAATGTAAATATTATAATAGGTATATTGTATGTATAAGAATGTTCGCTAGTCACGCGCAATAGTACGGTGTTGACTGCGTACGACTCGAAGAAGCCGTTTGCTTCAACGATAAAAACGCCGTAATAAATATCTCGTATAAAATATCACGACAACGTTTTGGAAAATAATGAAATGCCACTGTACGGCTATTTACACTCGCCCGTATCTGTGCGTCTTTTAGGTAGAACACAATCATTATAATACTTATGCATCGGGACCAACATATTGTTATAATATATCTGAGACACGTTCAACAATAACACAAAGACACACAGCGATAACGTATTTGTTAATGGAAAAAATAACAGGAGACTTCGTCACGAACAACTTGTAATAAAACTTGACAGCTCGGGCTTTCGGAGACAAAAATAGACATTTGTATTATTATTAACATTCTTCATTTGTCGTTTGGTAATAGAATATTAAACTCACTATAGTGTGTCGAAAATATTAACAAAAAAAAAAAATAATAATAATAATAATAATATTAAAACGTGAATGTCTAGCTTGTGACGCTCGTGCGCCTAATATAACGTGTCATAACTGAAATATCGTCCGTTCGAAACGGATCGAATACAAAAATGATTTAATTCGATACAATCAGCGAACAGAACGATAAGGCAAAAAATGAACTTAGCCGAGATGACAATGCTGTTTACCTAGAAAGACTACGAGTGAAAAGAATTAGGAATGAATTTGTACATGTAAAAACGTTGTTTTGCTATTTGATACAAGTTAAGATATAATAGAGACTGAGACGGTTCGAGAATACGACCAGAAGAGATGAATCTGAGGCAATCAGTCGGATATTTCAAATTAACGTGGAGGAAGAAGTGACTATTTGAGGACTTTTAGGGCATGCCGGTGCATACTCTTGACACAGTGGCATATTTAAGGGAGTAAATTAGAGACCTCGAAGAAAACAGTCGTTTTGAAAATGTTCTCTGTAGTGCTTACTTTTAAAAGGTTCTACATCTGACACTTATAATTCATCTATCAATACAGAATTATTGGTTTGATCGATTTCAATTAAAGAGCACAATTTATTGTTGGTCGTTCAAAATGCATCTCCCGGACAATTTTTAAACGTCCACTCAGAACCTTTACGTGCTCAGGTGACAAATATTATGAAAATCGACATTTATACAACTATTTCGGGGGCGAATGTTTCGCCTACTAAATTATATTACATCGCTAGAACACGTTATGCCAATCTCACCGTGATATTATCGCTGTGATCGTCGGGCGTTTCGCGACACCGCGTGGGTGTCGTACTGCGGTGGCCGGCGGCATTATACTATTATTATTATAGTGTTCTCGGACGTGGAGACCGTTGTTATTTCTTTCGGTCTTAAATTTTCAGCAGAGAAAACAAGTATAATCGATCGCGGCGAAACCACAAAGCCGCGTCGGTAGATAATGGAGGAATTTAGCGTATTACTGCGGGTATATCATATAGGCGAGAAACGACGGCGGGGCCGCGCAGTAGCGCCCCCCCGCCGGTGAAAACTCGTGTCCCGGAAACAATTTCTTTTCACGACACTGTACACAGTATTACGGGTACACACGCGTATTACAAGCCAAACATAGCCGACGATCGTCGCATTATAGTAAGTATAAGTCTTATTATTATTTTCGGATTTACATCGGGTTTTGTTCGATCGGTCCCGCGGTACGAAAATATTGTTTCGCAGCGGTGTGTTTACGTACATAGGGTACACCGCGGGCCCTCTGGACTGGAAAACGGACCGCCGCCACGTAAATATTGTTACAACCACGCGCGATGACAATATTTCATACCCTTTCGCGGTGATCTGAAAACCGGCCTTTTATTTTTCCTCGGGCCAATAACTCCCCATCATAATAAATTTTCCCCCCGCGGCGCAATACAGTACCTATATGCGAAAACGAACACCGGGATTACCGGCCCTCCCGCCGACGAACCGACCAATCGCTACCGCAGTAGCCTACGCTACACTACTTACGCACCAAAAGTACACTGTGTTATTATTATCTACATTGTGTATTTTGTATTATACCAATGTACAGTTTGCTTTATCGTGTTTACGGTTTTCGATTTTGGATCTTTATAAAAATTACACATAATATTTACGTAGGTAATCGCTGACATAAAAAAAAATAAAATAATATTCCGACAATTATTATCGATATCTGTATACAAAGCTGATATATTAATATAAACGACTTCAAATAAAAGAACACACAATTATTCTCTGCAATTAAATTGTCTAACTGAGCAAATCGTATTTATTTCGGAAAATCTCATTCGGACGGAGTGGTGGTGCTGACTGCTGGGGTAACGTTTCTCCGATACCTCGTCGTGGAAAATCGTTTTTCTCTGGGAAACTTCAAGGTAATATAAATTCTAAAATTGTTGGTAAAATTTAAGGTTACGAAGAATTATGAAAATATTTTCGGAATATTCAAAAAGGAGAAATCATATATGAAAAAACTCCACAGTTTCAAATTCCTATAAATAGTTTGAAATCGAATTATTTTTAAAATTGTACTGTCAAAAAAGTTATAACAATGTTTGTATTTCGTAAACATTTTAAGACTTTATGATTATTTTTAACCAAATTACAATAAAAAAAAAAAAAAAAAACAAAATCTAGTAAAACGGAACGGCTATTGCTATTCTGTGAATATTTGTATGGCATTTTTTTAATAAATTTTTCACTAAATATTAAGAAAACTAAATCGTTAAATGATCTCGCAAAACACCAATCAAACAAAATTTCCTTTCAGAAAAGATATTAAACTAGAAAATCTAATTGGATTTTTGATAGAGAAAAGTTGTTTAGAGACATAAATAAAGCACAAATAGTAAAACGATTATCTTCCTCGTTGCGCTCAAAGTCTAAAGGGAAAAGAAAAACACCTATATTTCGTATCTATATAAATAACACCCCTTATCGCTCGTTCAAAACCCGTTCAAAACAAATAATCACTAAGTATATAATGTAAAGTACCTAACAATTTCAAAGTAGATCCTGCGGAGTACAAGAGACGCATAGATCAATGACGTAATAATAAATTTTAGATTCCGAAATCGCATCATCCATTCGTTTGGGCGGGGGCTCTTTAAGGGTGTGAAAAGCTAAAAAAAAAAAAAAAGAAAAAAAAACCGCCCTATTCGGTCTACCCGCGACAACACAGCGAAGTTCGTAATCAGATTCAACAAAAATGCTATCACTAAAACGCGCCTATAAAAAAAAAAAAAAATTCTTATTCCCGTGCTGCGGTCCACAGGCCAGCCGTCGGAGGTGCCGAATATAAGTATATACCCGGCAAATGCATACACGCGCGTAAAAATCTATCGCCGCGCAACAGTCTTGAATCCGACGAAAAACGCACGGACGTTTAACGCGGGTATGTATCACACGGCGCGTACCGACATTATCGATTGCGGGCGTACGTATTGCGAGCGCGCGCGCGCGCGCGTGTACGTTTATTGCGTTACCCAAACGCAATTTTCGCGTACTCGGGGGCGCGCAAATTGTCGCCGCGGACGCCCGCGACGGCGCGCGCGCCGGTAACTTCGTTTGCTCGCGGAACCGTACGGCGTTGTCGGCGCGCCCGTTCGTCCCCGCCGTGCGCGCGGGCGGCGGACGACGGGTACTGCGACGGCGATGTACGGGCGAGCGTTTAAGGGTTTTTAATGAATAATAAATGAACTGAATTATTCAATTGAAAACCGACACCCTCGGCGGCGGTGGCGGTCGAATGAAAAGAACGGCGCAAGACAAAAAGAACGGTTCGCCCCGGTGACGGGTTTACCGGCGGAACGGACGCGAGGGAGCGGTCGGGCCGACGCGAGAATACCGGCGGTGGGAGGGGGGAGGGGATTATATTATTATAATTCTGTTTATCGGATATAAGAAAACGGTATATTATAATATTATTATACAGATGAGGTATTCGGCGCTTTAATTATTCGGGTTTTTTTTTTTTTGTCCCCGGCAACGCGGCCACCGCGGAATGGAGAGCATACCTAACCGCGCAGGGCGGGAACGAATTTTTGTCGGTCCGATATTATATTATTGTATTAAAATATTATAACGCGAAATGCCGATGGATAATAATATAATGTAGGGGAACGCGGAGGCTGCGGCGCGTAAGAGCAGACGATACTATATACAGGTATGGTAGCCGACCCGACTCGACCGGCGATGGCGAAAAGACGAATATAATAATGATTTCCGACCCAAGGGGTATGGATCGCTCGTATAGACGGGGAACCCTGTCGGTAATGAACGTTTAAACGAATATTTTCATTTTTAGAGACCGTCGGAACTGTCGAAACGTTAAAAGAAAAAAAAAACACAAAAATATGGAAAAACTGGAAAAGCGGATCCCGAGTAAAGTTTATAACAGATTATCAATATTATTATTATGCGTGCGAGCTCGTTGCATGCGAGACTCGGAAATGTCGAGAATGCCACTTGCACATTTCCTCATGTTCCTACCGAAATATTGGAATTGGTGTACGTATACGAAATTTGCAAAGCCGGACGTTAGCGAGTCAATATCCATTTATTCAACGGAGAGGGGTTCCTCATTACCTAGTTAAGATTCTACGGTCATACATGGAAAGCCGTAAAATTACTATAAGGTCAGCTGATGGTACGAGCACCATCAGGCCACCGGAGGTGTCCCGCAGCGATCGGTCCTTGGTCCCACACTGTGGAACGTCTTCTATGATGACGTCCTCAGGATGGAAGTACCGTAAGGGGTGCAGCTTGTCGGGTTCGCCGACGATTTAGCAATACTTGCAGCTGCACATACATCAGATGCTCTGGCTGGTGTGGTGAACCCCGCGTTAGATGCTATCGACGCCTGGATGGGAGACCATGGACTTCGGCTAGCACGACACAAGACGGAGGCCATCATGTTGACAAAGAAGTGGGCGTACCAGGATCCAGTACTGTTAGTAGGGGAGGGGGCACTCAGTTCCTTTACTAAAGAAGGTGCGATACTTAGGACTTCATCTTGATCCTCACTTAACCTTTAGTGGACACTATAGGACCGTCTCGGGTAAGGCGTCCAAGGCAGCTTTGGCTATAGGGCGACTTATGCCTAACCTTGGAGGGCCCTCCCAATCCAAGAGAGCGCTGCTAATGTCTGTAGTTAACAGAAGGCTGCTGTATGCCTCATCGATATGGGCAGATAGAGCAACAAAGTACGCTATTTGTCGGAACCTTATGACACGGCCTCAAAGGTTGGCGGCCCAAGAGTGACGAGGGCGTACCGCACCGTCTCTGCTGAAGCAGCTTTATTCCTGGCAGGCACCCCTCCGGGCGATCTTCTCGCTTTGGAACGCAAAAGAATCCGGGGCAAAATGGTTGACCCAGATAGAGTGGGCTCTAAGAATGAGATCCGGGAAGAGGAGCGTGGCATCCTGCTCGCAGCCTGGCCCATCAGGTGGAGGGACGGTAGGAACAGAGCCTGGACGCGTAAGATCCTCCCGGATCTGATAAGATGGGTGAGAAGACGTCCCAAAGATCTCACGTTCCACGTTACACAGGTTCTCACGGGACATGGGTGCTTCAGGGACTATTTGCACCGGAGGAATCGCGCCCCTGATGCAGCTTGCCTCTACTGCCAGCATCCGACGGATACTGCAGAACACACTATTTTTTACTGCGCTCATTGGAAACCAATACGGCTAGTAGTGAACAAGTTCGTAGGTAGCCGAAACATTACTCCAAGTGATGTACAGGACATGTTGTGTGGTCCCTCTGACGTCCCGATTTGCATGAGCGAGCGAATAATGGTTGCCTCTCAACGCGCCACGCAAGCTTTTTATGAAATGGTCGAAGACATTTTTAGCTGCAAAGAGCAAGATGAGAGGCTAGCTGAGGCCGAAGCAAGAGCTGCTCTAAACGTCTGAACTCCTTCCGTCAAAACAGCAGAACGGGATGCCAGGTCTGCGGGTGCGCGCGACACCGGGCCGAGAATAGGATCGATAAACGGGATCGTCATCATTTATCTATGGGACATTTATGTTGTAGCATTAGGTGTTGTAATATTTATATTTGATGTTAAGAATTGTGATTATATGTTTTAACGTTATTCATCAATAAACGATGGCAGCAGAGGAGTAGTATTGTGCAAACAGATCCTCCTCTGCTGTAGGTTCTAATTAAAAAAAAAAAAAAATATCCATTTATTTATTTACAAAGTAAATTTTAGCGTAAATTAGTCGATGATTTGTATTTACCTGTTTTTTCTCTACACTAACTTGATAAATAACGAAGTCGTTTTGAATTATACCACGTTAAAAAACCAACATTTTTCATGAGTAATATGCTTTTTATATTTCATTATTTTTAAAAATTAAATGTTAAATAAACATTTTTTTAAATTTTCGTAATTGATTAATATATTTAAAATTGTTATTCTTTTTTTCAGTGTTCTATTTTCCTTGTTTTATTTTTTTTTTACCGATTACCCGTTAAAACTTCTCCTTACCTAAACACTGCTGATGGGTGTTTACTCTTTCTACTACAACTATATATTATTTTTATTAAGACAGCCACCTCGGTAGACCGTCGAGCGCGATCGGATCGCGTCCGCGGTACGTATTTTTAAAAAATACATTTTTTTGGGGGGGGGAGGGATGCGTGTGAACTTTTGACGTTTCAACTTTATATTTTAATATAATTCATGATTTTTAATAATTATTCAAAGTTCATCGAAAAGTAGCTATAATTATGCAGCACGCTATAATCGCATTCGCTATAATTGATTATTATTGTTATCAATATCCTTTTCCACTATCTTACTTACTTATCTAGTTTTTCTAAGTTCAATTTTGCGTTCGCTATGGCAATGCTAACTTATAAATGCGAGAAAAAAAAAGTTAGTTCTGCCGACAGGTGTGCCACTGTTATATGTGGGGGAAGTTGAGAAGGGAGAACATAAATAAATTAATTTAATTTATAACTGTACGCAGCGATAAATCATTGCTCAGAAAATACGATTCTGGGTTAAGTTCGGTTAAAATTATTTTAAATTCCGGGATTTGGACTGCAAATGCTTGTAGAAGAAGACAATAACTATATCGCGCTGAAATTGTTGTTTCTTTTTTTTTTCACGACCAAATTATACAATTTACGATGAATCTCAAGTAAAACTGTCAAAAATGTCTATACGGCCAAAACCGTTTTATCCGCGGCAAATCAAATAAAAATATCTCAGCAATTTCTCATGTACACATTTAATGTTTTAAACGTTTTACTATCTACTTATGAAAAAAAAAACCCATTAATAGTATTCTGTGAAAATTTCAGATCTGCGAATGTTTTTAACTAATTTACAACAAAAAGACACAATTTAATATAGGTACAATGACATTTCTACTGTCGATGATTTGTCCGTTTTGTACAGTTGAACCATGGGCGTGTGTTTACGGCTCTCGTAAAAAATAAAAATATCAAAATACTGGTCCACATGCAGCGACGAATCGCCGAGATTTCTAATTCGGTCCGATAGACCTAAGGCATAGTACACCGTAGGCCAACGGCCGAATGGCAACTTTCTAATATTATTTCAAATCGTGCGCGGACGACGTGATTTTATCCGTTCTGTATTTTCGATACGGTTGATTCAAATAAACGGCGTTTCGAAATGTCTGGAAAAATCTGTTTTTTGTGCGGGACCGAGACTGCGGTCGACACGCGGCCGCGCGTGGAACTCCGGACCGCCCGAGACGAACGCGAAACGGCCGGACCGCCGCGTCCGCGACAGGAATCGCCGCGGTCGCCGCCACCGTGGAAGGACGGCGCGGCGTTCAGAAACCGACGCAAAAGTCGCATGGGGCGATAACGACCGCGCGGTATGCGAGGAGCGAACGTGGGGGGAGGGGAGATGCTGTACCTTCCCGCGGCCCCCGCCGTAAGTACTGTTGTTTTTTAGATCCTCTCGATATCTCTGCGTTTCGCCACACGAGATTATCCGATACGAAAACGACACGAAACCGAACAGCATCAAAACCGGCCGCGGAACGTTGTAAAACCCCTCCCGGCCAGGTCGGTGAAAACTGCCCTTTTCGGGGCAACCCATCTGACGGACGCGCTCTGCCATACGTATTAAAAAAAAAAAAAAACGCAAACGTGCGCGGAGGGAACCGCGAATCGAGCGCGCGCGTTCTTGCGGCACGACGAACGCCGGATCGCGCGGCGAGTAGGAAGAGAACGCGCGCGTGGACCGACGCGCGCGTAAAAAGAACACCGGACGGATGAGACGACGCGGCGTGAGCGCGCTGTTCGCGGGCACGCCGTCGCGTATACGAGCGCACGCAGTACGCGATCGGTGCGAAAACCGCGAGCCGCCCGACGATCGTCACGAGGGCGGCGTGCGGCGAGGCACTCGTCGACGCGCACAATGCGCGAGACGTGACGGGGCGGTTTTTCGAGGATCGTTTTTCTTCTTTTTTTTTTTTTTTTTTTTTTTTTTTTTTTTATCTCTCCCCCGTACCTTTCCGGCGCTCGCGTTCCGTACGCGTTTAATTGGCTTTTTCAACTGGTCGTCGCCGGGCGGCGCGGTCGACCCCGCGACCCGGCGCCGCTGCGCCGTTTTGTTATCGTTACCTATTATTATTCGTTGTTATTGTTGTCGTCGTGCGAGACGGTTGATTAGGTGGTTCGAGGTCCCGCGGATTTCTCGAGTGCCTCTATGTCACGTAACATCGCATTACGACGGGGGTTTTCATTTCCCCTACCCCCCCCGCCCCTCCTATCCCGTTCCCTTCGCCGCCGCACATCAAACGCCGGCGACTGCTGCAGCTGCCCCGGCGACTCACCGTACTCACTGCTCGGTTATGCGCGTGCAGAACCGCTTGAGAAAAAAAAAAATAATAAATATTGCCCGTGAAATGCGCGGAGAAAAAAATTTCGCACAGTGTTCTTTTCTTTTTTTTTTTTTGGCGTTTTTGCTATCGGGGGTCGTTTGTCCGCCGTGCCACTCGACAGACGTTTTCGTGTAATTTTTTACACGGGCGAGTGATCCGAAAAACGAAAAACGAAAACAAAAAAAAACCCCCGCGAATACCGTTCCGCGAACCTGCTCGCGCGCAGCCGCCGCGGCCGTTCGTTATTTTCGCCCGACAATGATAACTCGGGGACACCGGCGTGCAGCGGAGCCCGTGCACCCCCCCCCTCCCCGAAACCACGTGCTCCGCGTACGGATTTTGTACCCCGTTACATTACGTCGGTTCGCGCGCGTTGCGACGCGTAGTAACCCGCAGCGTCTTACTCCGCGGCGCGACCGTCCGGACGAAACCGAACCGTGTCGCGTCACGTTTGTCCGTTAATCGAAACGCGGCGGACGCATTGGCGGAAAACGGCACTCGCGGAAATAATCTCGCGTGGAAAAAAGAAAAAAAAAAACGTACGCTGCTGCCGTCGGCGGTTGACGGTGTCGATGATGTTTTTCTACATTTTTTTTTTTTCTTGTTTTTTTTCCCCCCAAAAAAAAATTCAGTTTACCGTAAGATCGCACGCCGACCGATATCACGACTCCGAGAAATCGCCTCGTCATTGCGTCGTCTCATCTGGCGTATTTCTACAACGCGTTCGCACGGGTGACGGCCTACGAGGACCGATTCGTAGCCGGTAAGTATAGCGTTGCGAGAAAACACGAGCCACTGCGCTCCACTCCTCGGAATCTGAAATTGCACATTGTGTATTACAGTGTGGTACACATTATTGTGTAATACCTAACCACCCCTAACTACAGAATAATATAGTTTACTAAAAAGGCCGCGAGGAAAAAGCTTAATGTAATACACGCGGATATATTTTGCTTGCACAATCACGAAAGTTATTCATCGTATAACTTTAATTTACCGTGTTTAGTCTACAACGTGTACGGGGTCCGATGAAAAACAACCCGGGTACGCCTCTGAACTCGGATAATTATATTGAGTTCAGCCGATCATGTGATTCGGGCATTCGGCCATTTCCAATCATGTTAAAGAATATTATTTTTTCTACACGATATTATGTACGAGTATAGTATCCACCTGAATTGTGAATATAATACCACACAATAAAGTAATTCTACTTCGCAATATAGAAGCGTAGTCATAGGGATTACTCAACGAGTGTAGCGCAGTGTTATAATTATTGTTGTAATGTGCGTTGTGTAATCTATATTATTTTGAGAAATCGGGTCTTATCGCCATCTATGTTCTCGTTTGGATTTTATTGGTGAGTCAGTTTTACAACGCCGACAACGCCATCTGTTATAATTCGTTTCTGCGTAACGGTCTGTCTTTTATGCAGAATTAGGTTTAATAGATAGCGGTACATGTTCCGGTAGGTACTGTTTTTTAGTGAAATATAGTTTGAAATCGTGGCAATAACAATATAGGTACTAATTTCCACGTTAATATTACGATTTACGATGTCAAATAAAACATTAAATATGTAAATTTTGGACTATATTCCTTCGATATCCTATACAAAACTTACGTTGTTTTTTGGGATCAATAATACATTTTTAATATTGTTTATTCGTATCATTCTATATCTAATTCTTCATCATATTTTAATACGATTAAACAATTATTCATTGTGATTGGACAAAAAGAAAACATACATTTATTCTGCCTTAAAAAAAAAAAAAAAATGTGCGATGTGTCAAGGTTGAAAAAATCTAATTTTTCGTTTAATATGGCACAAATAATTGGTTTGTTCCAAATCATTGGAAACACAATATCAAAAATGAATTACAAATATCGCAGTGAATATTTTAACTATGAATTTGTTTTTGATCTGAATGATTTTTACCCGAGTACCCGTGAAAACAGAATCAAGAAACAAAGTATCTAAGTAAATATAGGTAGGTGGAGCATATAGATTATAGAAGTCAGTATCTGCCTAGTGCGATTTCAATATTTAATAAATTTACCAAATGAGCAAATCTGCTGACTGATAAAGACATGAGTTATAAAAAAATTAAATTTGCTTTTTCTATTTGTATTTTATTTCAAAAGCTAATAACCGTAGTGAGAATCAGTGAAAAAAATAGGAAAATTGAAAATTTGAGCACGTAACGAAAGGAATTTACTAACATAATTTTATATGTGCGGCAAACATTAGCGCAAACATTTTTAAGGCAGGTGGTTTTATTGAGTGGATTATTGTTTTTTTTATCACAATATGTAAACATTTAGTACCTAGCATCATTGATTGATTGATTAATAGATTGAGTAGTCTATGATTTTAGTTTTCTAAGTAATATATAATTATTGTAAGCGCTATGCTTTTCTACTAATAGAAAAAAAAATTGTAATACAATTTTTTTTTATAACATTTACTTATGTAGTTGTGCCATTATTTGGTATGATTTTTTGTTTGATTTGAACACTTTGAAATCGTAATTTGTTAGGATATACAATTTATAATGTTATTATTCAAAACAAATAAAGAGTCATATTTTTCAGTGATTAAGAAACAAGAGGGAAGGTCTGAGGTTGTAAAGAGAAGTGGGTGAAAATGTGTGAGTGAGGAGGGGTGGAAATAAAATTATTTCGGTGTTCATGTATTCTAAATGCACCATTGGCGGCAATAGGTATATTATAAAATGTTTTTCAAATAATTTGACATTTTATCCCCATGCCCAAAAGCCAGGAACTAACCAAAAATGTCGATTAAATAAAAAGCCGCAAGCTAGACTGCGGTGAGTGGCCAAGTGGCCTCACAATGTCAAATGAAATTAATAATTATATTTATCGAAAATTATAACAACGTGCGTATTATAGAGTGTATAATAGGCATCATAAGCGTAATCTGGCGAAAATTATCGGAGGTGGAGGGCAGGCTATGGTAATATTAAAAACCGTTTAGGTATAAACAGATAGGGGGACTTTACCTCTCTTAAATATATTCCGCCCAATATAGAAATCGGTATTATATTTAATAGTTAGTAATATACTTGAGATTAAAATATTAAAACACTAACAGTAAAAACTTACGGATAGGTAAGTACTAACAAAAAACCGTACGTAAAAAAATAAAAACCCAGTTATAAATTAATAAATACAAAACTTAATATACAATACAAACACGTTTTAAAAGTGTTTATTTTTGTTTGTAACACGAAATTCAATGTGTTTAATCCGAAATTATAGAGAGTGAAATAAGTTATTTACATACCAAAAAGGATAATCCTTAATGGTTCTCCCCTGGAAACCACAATAACTATAGATATTTGTTATTGACAAAAATTATATTTTAGTACAAACAGCGGTTTGATATTTTTTGTCATCAGTTATCAGTGTATTTTGGGACAGGGGATGCAGGTCACCAAACTCCCATGGGTCTGTTTGCCCAGAAAGAAGTGTGTCTCGTACGAAAAATGACAAAAATAGGTTTTAATGATTTAAAAACGTTGAATTGTTTTATAGCTTCAATAGTATTATAATCTAAAAAGTTTTAATAACTTACTGCAATTGGTAGGTATTGAAAAATTGTACACATAAATATTTATCGGAATTCAATTGCTTCGATTTTGTAGCCGGTAAAAACATTATTACTATGGTAGCGGACAGTGGTAGCATGGTGATAAGAAAAAAATATGCCGGGTTACTGGTTAGGTCATATTTTAATCATCGTAACCGCAAATAAAGATGTATTAAACCTCGATCTTAGTCAATAACGATACACGGTAACATTATTGAATGGTATTATTTATTTATTTATATTTTATTATCACGAATGAAAATAGAACAATACTAAATATGCAGGATGTGTTTTTTTATAAACTGTATATGATAAAATAAATTTCATTTTAATTTATAATAAGGGGGGGGGAACAAAGATATTTTCGCTCTATCGGTTAAATATCTGGGAGAAAGTTTCCTTCTCACCTCTCAGGTAATTCCTACGATAGGCATCGTTATTAAGCGATTATTAAATACTGAAAAAGCAGTCTCCACTTTTGTGGTGGTTCATAAAAGAATGTAGGATATAGATTGGAAATTAATTTGTATCTTCCACGATGCTTACTAAACCATTGCTAACGAAAAGCGATTCTGAGAGGAGTTCAGTTGATAGTGATGCCTTTTCAACAATATATATATATTGATATAATGTGATAACATTTGATGAGAAAACTAATGAGAAAATCGAAAAACGACAGCCCCAAAGTTAGCTTGCCGGTCAAACTTCCTATTAGAAAAGCACTACACTTAATAATCGAAACAAGATTCCCGGTAGAAAAGTTCCGTATAGATAAAAAAAAAAAAATAAAAAAAATAAAATACATTTTCTAAAATCCGCTCCACTCGGAATATAAAAAGGTATCGTTGTTATAAAATAACGGGCCTCTGGTCTCTACAACAGCGTTTATTTCGTCTGTCTCGCGCGTAATGTAGCAACAAAGGCATTTCGAGTTTACACGACCGCGAGTTGCGACTCTGTGTTATTAACTCTTATTGTGTTTTGGACAACGGGACCTATTAGTGGCTAGTAGGTATAGGGTTGTACGTACATTATAATTAAGAGTATTTACTATGTCTCGACCGAATGATTTTTTTTTTTTTTTAGTTTGTTAATAAATAATTAATGGTTGAAATTGAGAGAAATCGCGTATAACAATAATGGGCGTGTCTCGATAAGGAATGAAAATATTAAAAAAAAAAAAAATCATTTGATCGAGCCATATGCGCGGAAAGCCTTCGTTGCAGCTATAATAATATTACGCGCGAGACAGGCCGAAAAAACAAATGTTGGTGCAGAGGCCTCATAAAGAGATTATTAAATTAGTGAAACGTACTGTGGGAAGAGACTGCTGTGCATACTCGATTCCGTAAACTACGAATAAGTCATCGGAATTTTAATTTAAGTTGTCTAAACTCCGTTCCCTCCGTTCGCAAAATAATTTATAATCATTAATATTACCCATATGTATATAAGAACAATGAACTTAAGAACGAAATTTATCGTTCCCCTTCTTGTTGTACACATTTCAATGTTAAAATTAATAAAACTACACTTTATTATGACTGTTTTCTGAGGGATACAGGGCAATTAATATTCATTTGAAAAACCGCGTGGATAACGTACTACGCACAAGTGTCAGTTTTCATAATGTTATTATTCGCCGATAAAAATAATGAATAAATTATATCGAGTGTAATTATTTCTGGGTGTTTTTTTCCATAGTTTTTCATAGTTCACGTGAACGCTATTTTTACTATTATTTTAAATATTTTTATAACGATAAAGTGAAAAGATCGTATCTAATTTTTGTGTCCATTATATCACGGCCTTTAAAACATGTCAAAATCAACAAATCAAATACATTTCGCAGATTTCAAATACTATTATGCTTTGGAAAAAAAAGAATACGGAAAAATGATTTTATACAGTTAAAATACGAGTGACAGTTTAAAATGAAAAAAAAAAAAACCAGCTTATTCAATTTAGATCAATTCAATTTTTTATTATTATTATTATTATTATTTTTTTTTTTTTAACAGGAAAAACGATTAAATCAATTTTGTAAACATAATTACATTACCATATTATATAATATATATATATAAAAATGACACTTCTTATTTATATGTTTTATTTTTTTGTTAACGTTATGTTTTAGAAATCAATAAAATGCGTACCATAATAAAGACAGATTATCCGTATATAAGTTACGGGCAAATAGGAAGAACATTTTGGACAACGTAAAAACAGTACTCGATATTTCTTCTCATAGCACGCCAGAGTGTCCGAGCAGTGTACCCTGCCGGGATTCAAATAGCCGAAATGAATCGACCGAAAAATGACCTTTTCAATACACCAAATGTACACATTTTTTCGGAAATATCCTCTTAAATTTACAATTAAAGCAAATATTCCGTATGGAAACTGTGTGTGTATATGTATGAAAAAAAAAAACTGCATCACAGTGAAACAAATAACCTGACCCAACTTCACACACAGAAGCGAGGCTCTTGCATTTATAGTTGATACTCGTATACAGTATACAATTTTGTTAAAAAAAAAAAATCTGTTATCATATGTGTACATAAATTTGTCTATATTTAATGCATACATTTTGTTGATTTAATGATCATATAATATTAATAACAGGAACTCTAAAAAACAAAAAAAAATAAAATAGCTGATACTGGTGATGGGAGCGGCCACTGTTGTAGGTGAGAAGTTGGGAAGGTAGGATATATAAGGTTGCTACATTTATATCTGTAAGCAACGATAAACCATTGCTCGACGAAAGACGATTCTGAGCGTAGTTCGGTAATACATAATTTGAAGAGCCCTAATTTTTTTTTGCGATTTTCGTTTAAGTTTGATTTCAAAACGCTTATAAAAAAAAAAAAAAAATCGTCCTTCATTTTGGAAATTTTACTACGTCTAGCTAAGTCCAATATAAGTATTATTACCATGTTTCAAGCCTCTACGTGTATTTATAACAGAATTACAACAAAAAACTCCCAATTATTATAATTCCTAAAAGCTCAAAAGTGGCTTAAAAATTTTGGCAATGGTACCGTAAGAAATTAAATTAAAAAGGTAACATAAAGGGTATTTTGTGATCATTTTTTCTGGTAGAAAACGTCGTTCGTGTTTTTATAAAATAACGAAATCGTGAAATTGTACATTTTCTTACGGTTTTTCGCACGTGTTTTTATTTTAAAAATTATGTCGAAAATCAAAAAAATGACTCTTTAAAGTATAATAAAAACAACTTAAGCTTTCAGAAAAGTTGCGGTTTGTAAACACAGGAGCAAGTTTACTAGAAAAGAAAGTGTTCACAGACTAGAACAAAGAAAAAATAAATAAACAGCATTGTAAAACCAATAGCTCTTTCGCTACACTCGGAATCTAAAATACAAATTTCTCAAAAGGCGAATCAATTATTTTTCATTATTACAAAATATAATATGTTTTAAATATAGACGCTTATTTATTTAATTGTTTTTTTTACTGACAAATTAAAAAAAAAAAAAAAATACTTTTGATTTCTTTCACGTGTCTAATTTTTGCGTTAAAAATTAATTAAAACAAAAATGTATTACTTTTTTTTAATACTAAGTAAAACAAAAGCGGCCGTTAGAAAGGCTCCCTGAAACAAAAAAATCATTTAGTTTTTTCTTTTCTTAGTCGTCAACATCTGGTCTTGTGTTGGACTCTTGCATGAGAAACGACACCAAGTTTTTAAAGTTTTATAATTCGTTATTACGGCTTGGCTACCTCACTTTCCGTAGTTTCATTTCAGACATTATTAACTTAAGAGTAAGTAATTTAAATATCATTTTAACCTAGTGTTACTTATAAGTTAGGTAAGTACTGTATGCAAATCGCGTTATTCCATAAATAAAAAAATATCATGGTACAACTGATACTATTTCTCCTGCATTTCATACAGAACCGAATATATTATTTGATGCTATAAATGTATAAGTACAATATTTTGTAGTTTCAAAAAATTAACTTGTTTTTTTGAGACACCGAGCGTAAACCAACGTATTGATTTCATTATGTTGTGTGTTTTTTTTTTCTTCTAAGGTCACTACGAATTAAGTTCAGTTTCAAAATCATGTCGAAAAACATAGAAATCAATTATATTAATTAGGTACCTACCTAATTAATGAAGGTTGTGAATATTTCTTACGGTGCTACTCGATGTGGTGATTTAACTCAAAACCTTGATTTAAAAAAAAAAAAAATATAGATAATATTAGATAATAATATAGATAGAACTGTATATAATATTTTCAGAAGAGATGCAAGGTACGTATATAGTTATTAAATTTATATCTGTAATCAACAATAAATGATTATTAAATACGACTTTGAGCTAAGTTCAGTTACATATGTTTTGAAATGCCTTAATATATACAATTTTATCAAAATTTGGTCTTGAAAAAGATTATAAAAAAAAATACTACATTGCGCTAAACTTTTTTGTTTTTGACCACTTAATACAACTATCTGTTCAATTGTCAAGCATTTCTGTTCTTTCAAACAATTATCTCCAATTATAATAACAATAATCGACTCCGATAAGCATATTTCGTTGAATCCATTTATTTTCATAATATAGGTAGGTATAATACAATCAGAGTCTAATTTAGATATGTTACATAGTTAATATTCATGCAGGTAATCCAATCATTTAATTTCATGTTTTAATAAATATAAATAATTCCCATAGGTACTTTTTTTTCGGGGTATACCGTGTGACCATATACGTTTTCCGACCAATCTGACCCCAAAAATACAATCGATTTGTTCGTTAATTAATAAATGCAGAATTTCAATGGCTCACCTATTGTATTGCATACGTTTCAACAATCTGTGCTGCACGTGTGTGCTTGAAGAATTCCAAATACCTTTGAAGTACCACCAAGAAGAGTAATAATTGCACTATAATGTCTTCCGTGTTGTCGCCGAATGCACCGGGTAAAATACTAAAACTGAATTATCATTTTTAAAGTAATCTTCTTTTACTAGGTTATTAATTATTGATTCATTCTATGGCATAGTCGTATGAAATAATTGTAGTGGTTAGATGGAAAACTACACTGACCAAAAAAAAAAAAAAAACCGACTTTTTTACACTATAGCTAAACAAAATTTTTTTTTGAAAATATGCTACACTTAAATTTTAACATGTATGGTCAAAAGTCAAATAGAACAAATTGAAACTTGAAACTACTGAGATCGGCAATGGCGCGGAGTAACGTAAATATTTGTCCGATTTTCATATTCTTTTATTTCCCCCGGTTTTTCCAATTATTATGAAAACTGTTTGGAAAATCAATTTATAACTTCCCTATTAACGCACCGATTGGATTCAAAATGCAACAACAACAAAATAGTTGTATTTTTTAGTTACTACCTATCGTGCAGTTAAAATAATAATTTCTATATCTAATAACTTTTGAATTGTTACTTATAATATTTATATGTATATATGTTTAGACTGTTGTAATCGTCTAGACGATCAGTGTATTACGGGTGAAACTAATGTTTATTGCTTTCGATAACATTATCGATAAAGCTGTGGCTCGTTCGAGTTTGGTATTAATTGGCGTAATAATATGTGAAAACAATAAATTACAAAATTTCGGCAACGTGAATGTTGCAGTGTAGCATAAAATATTATAATATGCTTAATCGTATATTATGCTCAATCATTTTTACGCCAGCTTACGGCTGTTACGGTTGCACCAAACCACTTTTATCTATATCAATATAAATTATTTACTTATCTTTTTACCAAGGGCGAAATTTATCGTACGGGCTGCGTAGGCGGGCTGCCCACTCCCGAAATTTTAAGAAAATCTAAAAATCATTTCCATGGTTTATGAAAGGCGCTGCAATAGTCTAGAATCTCATTTTAATAAATTTAAATTTGTATCTTTATTATGTTATCTTATCGCTCATGTACAAAACTTTACCACTGGAGAGCGAATACTAGGAGTCATATAATATACTAATTATAAACTTGTTGATAACGATCGCGAAGAAACAGAGAAGCACAGTCACACGCTTTTCTGAAAATAATTTTATCAAAAAATATTATTTCGTGTACATTGTACATTCAGTGTACAGTCTACCGCAATAACGGACAAATGTATCATTCGAAGTGCGAAGGTAAGTTAATAAAATATACACTATACCTAATATTAATTATTAAAATTGAAATGTACAAAATTAGATAGTACGTTTATCATCGTTTTTTACGATAATGGATAAAATGCAACTGAATGCAATTTCCGATCCCGATGATCCAGCTCCTATAGTTGAAATTGAGACTTCTGCCTACGCCAAAAAAGTGAAATTGGTATGTTATTTAGATATTCTTACTTAATATAATTTACTAAGAATCAAAAGCGATTGTAACATTATTAAATACCAATGAAAAAAAAAAAAACTCGATTATGTGAAATCAAATAAATCGTTTAAATAAACCGCATTTTTCCACTAAAATATACGAGATCTATGCCTTTAAAAGAATTTATTATTTATCTGCAGTATATTTTACCTTCACTTTGTCTAAAAAATCGTTTTTATTTTTTCGTAAAGCAGTTGATTTTTACAGGGATGATTTGCCAGGTTTTAAACATTCAGTTGAAGCCGAATACGACTTATAGATATCTAAATGAACCTCAGTAAAGCCATCATCAAGACCTTTTACCTCCACAGACGTTTTAATTTTGTGTGATAAAATATCCTAATCTTTACTAACTGATAAAAATACTTGGCATAGTTCTCATGTCAAATGCATCTGCCGAACGCAGTTTTCAACAATGTAAAGGCTAAAAACATATTTGAAAAACTCTACTTTAGAATGTCTACTTGTTGGTTTACTATTATGAATTATTCATAGACATATTTTTATAATAGATGATATGGTTTAGACAAGTCTGTCAATAAAGTGGACTAGCTATTATATACGTTTATAGCTTATTATTTAGTGTAGACATTTAGTACCTGATATTCATTGTGATAATTAATATTATTTTATAATATATTAGGTATAATTTTTTTATTTTACTTATGACAATGTTTATACATTTTGATCAGCCTCCTTCCTCCCGAAATAAAATTCTGGATACGCGCTTGTTTTGCACGACACTGTACAATTTGCATACATAGTGCATTTTCAGCTTTCGATGTAATAAACCTTACGACAAATATTTAGATAAGATGTAAAATGTAATATAAATATTTAACTTTTGGAGAAAATATACAATTAATTGTTGCCAACTTTTGATTATTATCGGCCCCATGTGCGGCGGTGAAATAACATTAACTTACACAATATTTTACGAATTGTGCTTTCGAAAATTAAAGGTACCTGCACCTACTCTAAAAATGCTTAGTGCGCGCGTGTGACATCGAACATCTGTCGTCTTTTAACCCTTTAAATATGCTTTTATCCGTGTGCGTTTCCTCGTTCCCTATAGCTGTTATGCGTTATGTATGGAATTTCATACGTTTTCTATAGATCCCTTTATGGTAAACAAACTATTCGGAACTAATGGTACTACCGTACGCCTTTGTTTTTATTAAACATACCGTATAATTTTGCCAGGTACGCAGCATTTTAATTTTTAATTACGCGCTTATCGTGTATATAATAATATTATTATTAAATTTAGTACCTGCCTATAGCTATATGTATTATTGTGCAGCCGCAGTTATTAAAATGCAGTCAATCCAATCATTGTGATTAACATAATAATAATACTATATTGTTGCCGCAGTAAATGGTTCAGAATTATAATATCTATAACACTATTAGTTCAAATGTTGAATATTTTTCATAGAATCTTGCGTGTGTGTATATATTTGAGAAAAAAAAAATGCCTTTATTCGATTACTCCAACATTTTATTCTTATTTTAGATTTTTAATGGGATGAAAAGCTATTATAAAGTTTACTGAAATATTTTAGAGCACATTTATTGAATTTCAGTGATTTCAGAAACTCGAGGATATTCATTTACATAAGAAGTAATACGGAGTATCTATACCAGATTATCCATTTAAGTGGGTACACTCATTATCTCGGAAAGTATTAACTTTTTTCGTAATTCATTTTTTAGAACGTTTAAAAAACAATCTTATCTACAATTTTATATTTATATTATTTCTTGTGTCCCTTATTTTTGGGGTTAAAACTACTACCTAATTTTGATTTTCAAAAGGTAACCTATATTGAAAAGTCCATAAATAGATGGATTATTAGTTAAAATAAATTTTAGTGTTGACGATTTTGATTTCCGACGATCCGTTGACGAGATGTTCCAATTTTAAGTATAAGTTGGAAGTTAGTAGTGGAGTATCATTTGTGTTACGGTGCAGCACGTGCCGTGATGTTAATAATGTACCACTACTCTCCTCCAACATAAACTTAAAAGTGAAAATATCGTCATCGGCTAGACAGAAATCAAAAATGTCAACACTCTAATTGATTTTAACTAACACTCCATCTATTTATGGAATTTTTATTAAAAGTTGCCATTTGAAAATCGAAAATAGGTACCTAGTTGTTTTACCCCCAAAAATAAGGGTGAAAAAAATAAAATAAATATAAAATTGTAGAGCTGCTGGTTTCTTAGATGTTCTAGAAAACAAATCCCGAAAAAGTTAATACTTTCTGACATTATAAGCTTACCCAATTAAATGGATCATCCGGTAGCCTGTTATTAGGTAGGTAAATTCGACTAGAATGAAATTACGATCTATGCGCTGTACGATTCGAATATTCGGAATATGTATCCGAATACGCATAAGTAAACTTAATCAAATACTGGGCTGGTTATTATGTTTGCCAAATGGTTAGATTTTATTCTAAAAGCTATTGCAAAACATGTTTTGTATGGTTAGAATTTTGCTTTTTAAATAATTCTGATCATTTCTACATCAATATTATATTATATATACTTAAAATATTGATTATTGACCGTAATGTAAGTTACTTACATAACTATAATAATACTAGGTAACAATATTTCGCCACATGGCTGTTGTTGGTTACAATTTCGAACTGTTTTTATATTGTACCTGTGCAACTAATAGAATTTACGTTTAAAACAGGTGAACTTAAATGGGATTTTTTATTATATCAGAAATTCGAGCGCAACAGAAATCCACATCATTTCCGGAACATTGCTTTTTAATGCTACTATATTTTTTATTACGAAAATTGCTTTTTAAGCTCATTTGTATGAACAATGTGCATAAAACTTGTCTTTAAAACTGAAACTTTTTTTTGTAGACTTACCACACTGCAATATGCAAGACGGAAATATAATAGTTCTATACATGGCGTCTTTTGAGTTAAAAAATAGTCTTTTAACTTTGATTACATGTTATTTACATATTATGTTATATTACTGTACATGTATTTTGAAGGATATCAACTATTAATCTATTAATAGTTCAACAACATTATTAAGAAGCTGATCATATTTTGCACCGTCGATAGATCTCTATTGAAGGTCAAGAGGGAAAGGTAGGTATGGGATTTAGGGTATTTGAATTAATATATATAATGCAACGATACACTAGCATTGTAAAAAATAAAAACAATTTTGAGTGGAGATCAATAAACTAGTAAAGTTATATAGTCTTAGCGTAGTGAAGAATATTTTGGTTTTACTATAATCTTCATTTGTTATCAATTATTTATTTATTTTTGGAAAACTTGTTAATAATACAGAAAAATTTGTTAAGTAAAATAAGTAGGTATATACAAGTGAAAAATTCGATTTTTTAATGTACAGCATGCGTTTACTACCTATAACATTAAAATATATTTCCATTTATTTTAAAATTATTAAATTTATTTTCAAAAAACATAAAAAAAACTATAATAACTTCTTCTTCTTCGCTACACTCGTCACTTGGAATTTAAAGAAATGTAAAAACTTGTTTTTATTATTAAAAATTATATAATGTATCTTAAAATTTTAGCCCTATTGTTAATACTAATGTAGGTACTACACTTGATACATCGGAGCAAGTTTTCTTTTTGAAAAGTTGTTTACAGACAAAAAGAAAACATACACACATCATAGTAAAACCAATAGAACTTTCGCTCCGTTCTGAATTTAATATGTACAGTAAGGTATTTTATTTTATTATAATATGTTTTACAACGGTTTATACTTATTTTCCCTTGTTTTCTCACATTTACGGCTGACAGTGTCATCAGCAGAATGTCGATATTTTAATAACCAAGACTTTACGTACTTTTATGGATGGAATTGTGTTAGGGGTAGTCCTACGCAGTTTATAAAGAACAGTACAATAACAGTTTATATGGATAGTGAAGTTCTTGACGATGAAATGATTTCATTTATAGCGCTAAAATTTCGTTCGCATTTACGTTTTTCATTTTAACGACTGACATTCTATGAACTAGAAGTCATAATTTGAGTTTTTTGTAATTAGTTAAACTTTTATAAAATTGTGCAGTATTAATTTGAATTACTTTCCCATTGTTTAAAGTATAGTATTACATTTTTGAACAATCGTCGTTAATTCCTAGTATCGCTTCTATTAATTTGGGTTCCAGATCAGTTGTCATATTATAATCTAAATGATTTACCAGCTTCTATTAATATTCTATCACGTCATTATAAGTATTCTGATAAACCCCCGAATTCATCTATAGAATCTGAAATTTAATTTAAAATTTAAAATACTTATAAATGGTCTTCTTGTCATCGTTTTACATAATCCACTATACGTTTATTTACTTCTTTCACAAGAACCTTTTGTAGAATCCACTGCAGACAAATTAAAATGTTTAAAAAGAACCAAAAAATTGTTTAAATATGAACATTGGTATTATTAAAATTCGTATGGAAAAAAAAGTGTTCAACTTACAAATGTACAGCCGTTCAATTTAGCATTAGCTAATTAAATATGTCATTTTAAAACCTGTAACCAGTTGATGTTTCATAGAGTATACTATACACCATATAGTGTTCCTCACCGTGTTCGACAGATTTTTTTAGTACTGTTGTTAGGTTTTTTCGATTGTATTTTTTTTTAAATTGATTTGTCTTCGAGGGATACATCAATTTGGAGAAAAATTAAATTTTTATTTTCATCCCATAAAACCAAAAAGAAGATAGATATATATATTTGCAAATAAATAAAATATTATAGGGAATCTAGTATGCTAAATATACTGTAAAATAGTCACCTTATATTTATTTGGACGGTATATGCAATAAAAAAATGTTGTATACATGGATAATTGATCAAAAGTTCAGTAAAAACGAGTAAGATAATTGGAACAAATCTTTTAAAACTTAAATTAGTTTTGAATATGATGGAAAACGATCTGAAACATTTAAATTAAACTGTTAAAATATTTTGATATTTGTCGTGTAAATATTAATTTGTTGTATAAACTGTTGGCTTGAGTTTATTAATATTTTGCCTTGTATGAAACGGGAACATCAAAGACCGAAAGCCTCAATCATTGAAAATCTTGTCATTATATTACAGGAATATAAATTTGTAAACATTATACATTTTACATGGTAAAAATGATAAAAAATCATATTTCACTCAGGTAACATCTCGAACAACAAGGTTTCAAGTTTACTCTATATTACAGTGGTTTTTATAAATTAGTATTTGGGATAGTTTTAAAAAAGTGTTTTATTTCTTAAGAAAAAGGAAAAACACGAAAACTCAATGAAACTAAATTAAATAAATAATAAATACAATTTAGAATTTAATGTATTGCCAAATACTTATAGAAGAAAAAAACTGTCACACATCGCGTGATGGGTATGCCACTGTTGTAGGTGGGAAGTTTAGAAGGTGGAGTGGAAATGTAATATATATTTGTTCGCGAAGATTATTCATTGCTAACAAAAAAACGATTCTGAGCTGAGTTCAGTTATAAATGTTTTGAAAGACCGTAATATTTACAATTTTTAAACACAATATTTAGTAAATTTTTACGTTTTTCCAATTCATTAGAAAAACTCATGGCAAAATCAAATAATTAACCTTCTAAAATTAAAAATACAATTTTCCTGGGTTAGTACCCAGGAAAATTGTATTTGAGAAAAAGTGTTACACCTAAAAATTGGAGAAAGATTTTTGGTAGAAAAATTTTTCACAGAAAAAAAATTAAACATTGTAAAACTAATGTAATAATCCTTCCGCTCAGAATCTTAATTACTTTATGTCGCTTTCATTTTATAATGTTTAATATTTTACTATGAAATGTGTGCTTTATATTTTTTTTTTCATAAAAAAAACTTTTCGTTAAAAACTATCTTAGTGGTAATTTATCATTTTTAGACTCACCATTAACTTACTAAACCCCATTACTTATTATTGTTTGTCAAAAATATTGAAAGTTATTCTATTTATAGTATAGCCTATAAAATCTTGGTCACGTGAACGAACACAATAATATATTAATAACTAAATACGTAGGTATGTGTAAAAAATAGCCTAAGGTGGGTGATTTCGACGTCATATCTCATAATTACACCCTATCACCATTGGTTACCCGGTTACATAAAGAATAATATATATATAGGTACATTACTGGTAAAAAGTTGAATGATCCAGTAATTATGATAATACGTAAAATGTTAAAACCTTAAATAAATTACAATTTAATGAAGTATAAAATACATTCAAAAGTCGTTATAATAACCATAAACATAATGCCATATGTTCTTATGATAATATAATGTACTTAACTGTATCAAAAATATGTAAATGCACGACCGGTCAATAATTAAACATCCAAAAAAAGAGCTAATTTACATCCTTTTATCGACCACCACCGATTCCCCCCGCCAAATGATGCTTCTACGGCCGACAGGTATTGAAATAAACTCCCGCTTGGTACGATTTACCGTACGACGATAATATAAACGTTAATATAAATAACCGGTAATTGGTATATTAAAATTCTCCCCGTACATGTGTACGACCTGCAATACTATTATTGCCCAAATATCATATTTGTTGACCACACTATACGAATGATAAATTATATTATAAATAATGAATTGATGATTTTTATGGAAAAAACATGAACATTTTCTTTTTTTTCTTCGTTGTAAATTTTTTTTTTTTTTTTCTGTTAATCAGGCTCAATTTGAATGATATTCACTCTAAGTTCGGTCCGCTAGGAAATTATGCCCACCTACGCAACCGCGCAGTCGACCGTAGATTATGGAACCTACTCGTATAATATAGATGGCACTCGACAATCATCTCGTGTGGTTTTACTTCACTCAGAGAAAATGTTAACCATAGACCGCTATAATATTTTGAAACATTCTGGTTCCACTTAATCACAGCCCGTTGGGCAACACTATCTACAATCGTGATTTAGGTGCCTATAACGTAGTGCAATTATCTGTGGCGTTTTATTATTATATTGAGTGGGAGGAGGAAATGCCAATGACGCGGGCATCGTGCACACACCGACTTAAAGCACCGTATAGTGTGTATTTTTAACAGTTTGACCACCGAGTTGAATTTTTCCCGGATCAGTTTCTATATAAGATCTAAAAAACCTTGCAGATTGAAGACTATTGCAAGAGTTAGACTACACACAATATATATTGCAGGAGGCGTCGGATCGCGACGATGATATTATCACGTGTCCGGGGTCGTCGGCGTGTGTGTGTATACGTATACAATATAAATAATAAACATTTAGAGGACCCGGGAGGACTATCGGCTAACAATGCGCAGTATGTATACAATTGCGGGGCGCGGCGTAACGACACGACTTCAGAAAGAAAGCGAACTACTCGTCTCTATTATTATTATTATTACAACACTATAGGTAGGTAGGTATAATCTAACCTACGTATATTGTATATGTTTCGAGTGTATGATAAACTTTACGACTAGGCCCGCTCGAGTATAATAATATATTGCACGTTTACAATAATATGTATTGTATTATTATTATATACGCTGTTTATCGTATATACACGAGTAGGTACTATAGTCTATAAGTCTGTAATTTGAACATTTATACACGACGAAGTGTTCGTTGCTTTAACTAGCCCATAGTCACCGTATCGCTACGACCCTGTAGGACACGGTGGCCTATCACGTCTCTCCTCTGGACACCGGTAACGTCGGTATTCGAATTAAACACCGTTCACTCGCGTGGATCTGCGTTAGGAGCTATGTGACGGAGAACTGTTACAAAAATTGGAAATTTCGAGAAGTAAAAAAAAAAAAAAATAATAACAATAACAGTTTTTTCTTATACATACCAATTACCATTATACAATCGTTATTTATTATTGATAACAAGTATCACAGCAAATAGGTAAGTAGTTATTGATTAAACAAGTGTAATTTTTTTGTAGAGAATATAAATATTTTAAATTTTATTTTTCTGATTAACAAGTACCAACTGTTCACACTGTAACTGTGGAAACTTAATGATATATTTGGTTCTGGTTCCATTTCGGTTATTAATAAAAAAAAAAACATTGGTTTTGATTTCAATTCCGATTCTACCGTTCCGGTTCCGGTTCTTAAAAATACGTATTTTAATGTTTTAGATTTTGAGTATAGCAAAGAATGTATTGGTTTTACTAAGATGTTTTTTTTTTTTTTTTTTTTTTTTGTAATACTGTGTACAAAACTTCTACCCGAAAACTTGATCCAATTAATACGCACAGTACCATTTCTGTAAGGGAATATTGTCTAGATACTAATTTTGGGAGGTCATATTTTAGTTCTTCAAGCGGTTTTCATAATATCTGAGAAAAACCAGGATAAAACGTGTGAAAACGGGAAATTTACGAAAATAATGCTTTTATTATTTTTCAATTTTGTTATTTATATATTCATAGTGACTTTGGACAAAAAATTAATACTTGCCTTTTCTAGACGTGGTAAAATTGTCAACAAATTTTTATCCATTTTTTAAGCTATTTAAAGATATTTAAATTTTACTAATTTTATACGTAATTTTTATTCGGTAGATACTCTGCAGTAAAATTAATTGACTTAACAGCAATACTTTGAAATTTAACAGGAGGTTCATTAAGAGTCCTACGATGTAGACGAAAAATGAAAATTTGAATTTAATGTAGTATTTTTTTTTATTAAGGAATTTTAATATCAAATTTTGACGAAAATCGTTGAGTAAAAAATTATTTTGTACAAATGTAATTTTTCGAATTTTTTATTTTTTTAATTTTTACGAATTTTACTTATTTAAGAATAATTTAAGAATGATGATGAAGTCAGAACTGAGTGAACTGAATAATTTTTGAAATTATAAATTTTGGAATTCTTATATTATGAGGATAGCATATGTTATGTTAAATAACTAAATATTGTCTTTTCTAAAGTATGTTTGTCGTAGCTGAATAATTACACATTCCTATTTTCATCTTAGTGTTCGCGAGTTTGAACCCGTGTTTAGAAAAAAAATTGTTTGCATTTTTTTTCCTCTTATAGATAAACAAGAAAAAAACCATTGCATTTTGGGTGTACTCAAGCCATCGCTCACTTGGACTATTTTAATCGCAAAATACCCCTCGATTTGTTGTGCAAACTTTTTCACCAAAAATCTTGCTCCGGTGTATCAAGTGTAGCTTATTTTTAAAAGGAAACTTTATCTCTATGGTAACTTGGAGAGGTTTTGTGATTTTTCCAGGAGTTTTCTTAATAAATGGGAAAAATCATGAAAAACAGAAAAACGTACAAAATACATTAGTAAAATATGACGATGTTTTTTTTTTCTGTAAAAAACTTTTCTACCAGCAATTTTTCTCCGATTTACAATACTAGCACTTTTTGTAAAAGGAAATATGACTGGGAATGTGTTTTAACGAGAGGTCATTTTCGATTTCCCCAAGAGTTCTCCCAGAAAATAAGGAAAACCGGGAAAAACACGGGAAAATAATTTATCAATTTTACTATAGTATAACATATATATATATTTTTAACAAACCATCACTATCAACTCAGAATCGTTGTTTCGTAAGCAATGATTTATCGTGGCTTACAGATATACATTAAATTACCTATAATAGTGGCTGCACCCAACCCTATAATCCTAGGACGTCAATTTTTTTAAATAACGTTACTATTTTTTTTTTTTTTTTTATAATTAAACTATGAACAAAAATATTTTATAAAACATAATAAGCTGTCCGGCTAATGAAGCCATTAAAATCACAAACAACGTTCATTGCCATTCCACAGTAATATTTGTCCATTTTATAGATACTTCTTAGCGGAGTTGATGTGACTCGTAGGTTCGTTTTAGTGTTTTGTAAACAGTATTGGCGACCGATGTCTGCGATGCGCGTTATTTATCTTATCGGGACGAATGAAGTCTACCGGGCATTAGTCATTATTTACCTTAATAATAATAAAAGAAAGCTATCTGAATTTGAATATCAGAACATACATTTCTGTATTATGCTATTATATTATTTCACCAATGGAGAAATATTGATTAAAACACTAGCGTATCAATGTACATAGGGAGGGAAGCACGTACAATGTACAACGTACGTACGTGTATATTAATGCATAATGTATACAATAGTTATTAAAATGACAGCAATAATATGAACACATAACAGCGGTACTTTTGAGTTTAAAAACGTGTAGTTGGACATTAATAATTAATAGTTGGTATAAGCGTATTATATGCGATAAGTGTCCCGATCATAATATTTCACCATTGGGGCTGGGCAAGTAAATGTCGTTAATGGATATTATAATATTGATTGACTAAGTTAAGTTTATTTAAAAAAGTTAATTAATTAACGAATTATAAAACTGTAAAATCAAAAACTAAGAGTATTTCTAGGAGAAAAGTTTTTTGCAGAATCTAAAATTAAAAAAAAAAAAACCGCGCACGCAACTCGATTCAGTCGCTAAAAAGCCGCGCAAGTAATTTGGTATTTATTGTAATTTACGCACGCAATTCAGAAACATCAATTGATTTAATCAAACATTATTAATATTAAACTGAAAATGAGAAAATAAATGTTGCGATTACCGTATAACATTGAGAAAAAATATTTGTCACTTAAAATTGTTCTTCTCTTATTTTTTTTTTTTAAATTTTATTAAAATAACAAATATTCATAACCCAATGCTTAAAAGTTTGTGGAAACTTATTCTTTGGTAACAAGAGTATGTATACCTACCGATCTTATTTTTACTTTATGGTAGATTGTACATTCTAATTATATATAAATAAACAAAAAAACAAAACAAAACATGTTTCCTTCTTTAATATTTTGTTTTTTTTTTTTTTTTTGTATCTAAGTAATATATATTATTGTTAACATCCCTTTTTTGTTTACATGACACAACAAGGAATTCAAACAATTTTTTTTTTTTTAAACTTATAACAACGTTGTAATAGTGTAAATCGATATTATAATTGTTATTTTTCCAAAAATAATTAAAAGTTTACCATATTTGATTAAATAAAATGTTTTATAAATAATATGAGGTATGTCAGATAGAGTAAGTGTGACGTGAAAATAATAAGTTCATATTAAAATTAAATACATCATTACACTAATAAATGCAAAACAACACCATGAGCATAAGTTTCGATATGGTTTTCATTTCATTCAAATAAATTATTTTTTCAATAATTGACTATATTTTGGAAAAATTAAATTTAAGTGACACAATTACATTAAGTAGTGGCATACATCTAACATCGTGCGAAAAGGCTTTGAATTACATCTTCATTTTACATCATTAATAATTACGAGGGCAAGTGTATAACCGGAAAAATATAATATAATTCAGTATGATGCATTAAAGCAAACAGACATTAAAGTATGTTTAATTGATGAAAATGTTACATATTAAAGAGTTCAGTTCTTGGCATTACTATACAATAGAAAAATTTAATGAAAAAAAGCCTGCGTAGTTATTTAAGATAGCAGTTAAAATGGAGAGAAAAAAATGAATGATAAATATACGCAAGTATGGTACAGTACTATTAATTACATCTAAATATCTTTTATCGTTATTAACTAACTAATAACATTTACTATTAATATAATTACCTAGTACATTAATTTATTGTCTATTTATTAGAGTTCTGTACAGTATTGGCCCAATATTTTTAGTATTAGATTCCGAGTAAAGTGAAGAAGCTTATGGTTTTACAATGATGTTAATTTATTTTTTTCTGTGGACAACTTTTCCACCGAAAATTTCATTCAGATTTACCACGATAGTACTTCTTCTGAAAGGAAAACTGACAAAGAAAATATTTAAAAGAGATAATTTTTTTTTTCTCAATAAATGAGAAAAACAGGAAAAACCATGGGAAAAACGTAGAAAAATGGGATAATAGGTACTATATTTAAACAGAGATTGTTTAAGAAAATATATAATGCCTATTACCTGTCTTACCATAATATGGCATACATATGTATATAATATTTATATATATATATATATTATATATATTATATATTGTTGACAAAGCAACATTCACTATCAACTGAACTCCGCTCAGAATCGTTTTTTCGTCAGCAATAGTTTATCGTTGCTCACTCTAGATGTGCATTAAATTTCCCCTCTATTACCTTTCCAACTTCTCACCTATTTTTATTTTAGAAATCAAAATGGTCCAGTCCGGTTCGGTCTAACTCTTCAAACTAAAATGATAGATTTGGTCCGGTCTAGTTTAAACGTTAATAGAGTGCTGACTGTACAATGTACAGTTAACTGTACATTGTACTTACACTGTAACACAACAATGATCATGTTATTTTTTATAAATATATAGAATTTATAATTTATAAAAATTATTCAAAAAACCTATTATCATTCAAAAAACTATACAACAATAATATTCTTTATAATAATAATTGTATAAGAATGTTCTTATATATTATATAAACAATTTTTGTTGTTATTTGTATAAATATAAAATAAATGTATTTTAAAATAAATGTTGTTATAAACTATCTTATAAATAATATAATTTGTAAACAAAATATGTCATAGTTATTCGGTGGATATCGAATTTTCGGTTTGGAAACAAAGATATACTAATTGATATTGCTTACGGATCTCCATAAATGGCTCAAAGCAATTATTTGGATGTTTAATAGATATCCATCAAGTAGCATGGATATCTAAAAGGTATGTCCACTTGATATGCATTGCATATATTTGAGCTGTGTGGGTAACCCAGATAATAATATATTTATCTACGTATTCACTAAAGTAGTAATTATTACAGTTGATATTAAAATTATTATATTAATAATTAATAATGTACACTTTACATTAAACTGTTACACATTAAACGTTTTAACAAATTAATATTGGAGACAATATATCCAATATCCCCACATTCTATGTGTGAGCAAAGACGATGTTGAAGATAATTGAGAATGAGAGTAAATTGAAAGTAAATTTAGAAAACATATCCATTAGATAAAAAAGTTCCTTTATAGATGATCCAATAAATAGCTATTTGATATATCCATAAACACTCTTTTTCATATAAAAAAATTATTCATTAACATATCCCGCAGATATTCTTAGAGGTTACCATTTACTGATGATCCTTTGATTAGGTATATTTTATCATGGGTGTCCAATGAATATATCAAATATAAATTCAATGGATCATCTATAAAGGAACCTTTATGGATATCTACTAGATATGTAAATATAATTATTATAATATATCAAAAAACTGAGCTAAACTTTCCCTATAGCTTTTTCTTAGTTTAATTCAAAATTATCCAATTACAGACATTAAAAAGCCAATTTTATAAGAATTTTTCTTTTATCATCTTTGTGTTTGCTACGTTATTAAGAGCGGACAAATGGTCTTTAACAGAAAAATATAGAAAACTCTCAACAATTTGTAATAAATACTGTAGTTTTGTTTACTAAAAACTTTTCTTTTACGATTTTCTGCTATATATTTGGTCGGAGTAATTTCTTCGTAAGGTTCAGTAATAGTCAGAAATCTGATTATTTGGCTATATCGTCGGCCTTAGAATCTTTTTTCAATTGTCTTTAATACTGATGAAATCTTAATCTTGTCCATCGTTATAGTCGTAACAAAAAGAAATAAAAATAATTCGAGATGGTAGATACGGCAATGTACAATAGGTGTCACATATAATATACGTATATTGTTAAAACGAAGTACCTATATCTTTAAGCAATTATTTTTATTTTTGAAAGTATTCTATTAATTCCCGTAAAATATCAAACAATTTCTCATCATACGATATTCCTCGTGTGTTGCGAATTTTCGATGGTCAAATGTACCTCTACATTTTAAAGTTTATAACAGTTTCATTAACTTGGATACTATTAATAAAATAGCAATAATCTGTTGATATTACCATATTATTGCTATAGATACTATTAATGTGGCTGCATGGCGATTATTCGAAAGTTCCCAACGGTACACGGAGATGGGCAATTTAAGTAATTATTATAGTTCTTTACCAGATTTTTCTAAAAAAATAGATCCTGTTCAATTAATTTTTGATGCCTTCAAATCACGTACATTTCACCAGCCTCCCCAAGTTAACAAATCTTCTTCTTTTTTTTTTTTTTTTATTAATTAGTGTGGATGTGCGATGATATTTTTTGTACAAATTCAAAAAAACTATAATGTGGGAGGGAGGAGGGGTTGGAGAAATGTCCTAGGGTCCCTGTGTAGGTGTAAAAAAAGACATTTAAACATTCTTCTTTTATAAAAATTAGTACGCGATTCATATGAATTTGAGTGACCCAAATGGAAATTTTGATGTCATACCTTCGCTCTCAATTTAAACACTAGAAATAAAAAAAAAAAACAAACGGACATACTTAGCAAAATATGTGAGCTATTGTTGAAAGTGAGAAGTTGGGAATTTGTATGTATATTTATACGCAACGATTAATCATTGCTAATGAAAAACGATTATGAGCGGAGTTTGGTTAACAGGCCATAATATTTAAGATTTGAAAAAATTACATTTCATAGATTTTCCCGTTTTTCTCATTTATTACGAAAACCCCTGGGAAATTCAAAAAATAGCTTCCCTAAAGTGACACCTCAGGGAAATTTAATTTCAGAAAAAGTGCTACACTAGAAAATCGGAGTAAGATATCTGGTAGAAAATTTGTTCGGAGATAAAAAAAAAAAAATTAAGTTATTATTTTAACATAATATATATTATTGAAAATGCAACACTATTAAAGTATTAACCGAACTCCTCTCAGAATCGTTTTTCATAAGCAATGATTAATTGTTAATCGTTAAAAAGATATACACCTTCTCCACTTATCGCTTACAACAGTAGTCCACCCACGTGCGAGTATGTCCGTTTTTTTGAAAATATTGTAGATGTCAAACGGTTCTGCCTATAATTTTATGATAACCTTAAAAATCCAAATCAAATTTTCCATCGGCAATTACAGTTATTACTCGCTGAATTTTGAAAAAATAAACTACTCAGTATACTATTAGGGTGGTCCTTATGTAATTAACTTGAGTCCGTACCCACTAGATTTGTTAATTCACACGAGAAATTAAGAGAATATTTTTCGGGATTTTAGTATTTTTCTTAGAAAATAATATATTTTTGAATAATTTTGAATTATTATTTTTTTATAGACATTATTAAGCTCTATAATTAAGTTTCTCAATATGTTCATGCTTAGTGCTATAGTTTTTTTTACATATATTTGAAAAACACTTAAACCACCCCCATCAGCCATTTTCCAACCGTAAGTCGGCACCAGAAGCGGTTGACTAACGCCTTACAAATTTTACCCGAATTACACTCTCACGCGACTTAACAAATCTAACGGATACGGACTAAAATACATGAACAAGGACCACCCTAAGAGGGGTACACGCACCCTCGCATAATATCGATAGGTACCGATTGCGGAGTTTCGTTTGACCGTGTGTGCAAGCGTCCGTCCGGTTATTATGCGATGTATTTAGATTGCGGGTTGTCGAACGCGCGCGGACGACGCGCAAAACGACGATCGGCCAAGTCACCATGACGTACGAAATAACAGTGTAAGTACGTTCAAAAGCAGTAAAATGATCGCCGTCTCTCTTTATCGCCTTTCCGCGGTAAAAAAAAAACAAAGTCGACCCGCGTAAAGATCAAGACACGTCCCGAACACTCGTTCTTAAATGACATTTTAATATCGCGCTGTATACCTACTCGTGTATGTGTGTGTGTGTGTGTGTGTGTGTGTGTGTGTGTATATGTCTGTCCAGAGCCCTTGTCGCCTGTTACGCGTTACGCGCGGGTGTACGCATATACAGCCGTATCCCCGCGTCTCTTATTCGGATACAATTTTTTTTTTTTTTTTATTTGTCACATGAGATGATATTTATTTCCGTCGGGTCGGCGGTGTGTCGGGTCACCGACTCGCGGTCGTGCGGATGCGATCGTTTTGCCGGACGGACGCGCGGTTAAACCGTCGCGGCACCGCCGTCGCGTACCTGTCTACCCTAGGCGGTCCGCGGGCCGGCGCGGTGGTGTGGGGTAATGGCTTTTCCGGTCGAAGAATCACCGCGGCGGAGAGCGAGCGGCACGGAAACCGGTCAATTCCCGCCCCGTTCCCCGGGGACCATCAATCTGGATTACATTCTTTGCCGCATCAATACTTATTATATCCGCCGGGTTTATGATCACTCCGGCGTGCGCGCGAAACTGCCACGGACGCTACGGCCGCCCCGCGCTCTCCCGCGCCGTCCGGACACGCCGCGAAAACACCAGAACAATACGTACGAGAGTACGTTCGCGCGCCTCCCGCCAAGAACCGATACCGAATAGGAAAACACGCGTCGCGTCTGACCGCCGCCGCCGCCGCCGCCGCCGTGTTATGCAATGACCGGGGTCGGCGACAGGGCGGGGCCGAGCGGGGCCAGGCACGTCCAGGGCCTCGCTACTCGTTTTTTGAAACGTTTCGCCCGGCCCCGGGTGCGCACACGGGTGCCGCCGCGACGTCGGCGTTCGACCGCGCGTCGTAAACGTCGTCGTTAATCGTTGTAAATGTTAACAACAAAGATAATGCCACGGACGTCGCAAAAATATAATACGTCATATCAATTGCCCGGAGGGGTGAGGCAGCGGAATAACTGCGAGACCGTCGGTCGGCGAAAAACGTATGCCGAAAACGACCTTTCTCCTATTTCGGACGTTACTCGCCCGCTGATTATAATAATAACGGGGTAGGGAGGGGGACGCTCAAAGTTTGATCGTGGAATCCGGTGAAAAGTTTCTAATCGAATTTGGCGCACGCATAATTCGGGTTGAGCGTCGACCCGTCAACAGATATTCGATGGCAATTTCCAAACGAATATCGTCGTCGTATTCGTCGCTCTAGTTTTGGGTTATTCTCCCTTTTTTTTTCTTTTTTTTTTTTTTGAACCCTCGAACGCGCTCCATCGATTCAGTCAGTTTTATTTTCTCTTTACTAGCTCTGAGAACCAGCGGGCTCGGTGCCGCGGAAATTATTTATGGAGAGCGAAACGCCCGTGAAATAATATCTAATCTAAATACGATGCTGCAATAACCGGAGAGACGGTACGGCTCGGCACGTCCAGATAATTATTTATCGTATCGGGCAAAAATTTATTTCAGCACAGACGACAATAATTCCAGACAGTGCTGTCGCCGTTTATTCTCGATTAATTTATCGTTACTTCTGTTTGTTTTTTGTTTTTTTTTTATAACTTTGTTTCCCGGTTTTTCCGCACAAATTGCTATTTTATAGTATTACTATTCGTTGTCACTCGTCGGCATATTTTGTTATTGTTGTATATTTACGTGACCCTGGCGAATACGTTCGAATTGGAATTTGAATAGGTATATTTGTGTTTTTTTTTTTTTATTAACACCCCGAAAGAACAAACGCACCTTGCGGATAAACACAAATAAAACATCCATGCAGTCTTTTAATCTTGATATATTATAAATATAGATAGTTAAAAAAACACCCACGAGTAGCAGAGTTTCGTCACTAGTGTAAAATGTTCTTTCTAAAAATACATTGACAATAATTTCGGTAGTCTTTATTTTTAATTTCTAACTTAATTACAAAAAAAAAAAAATATATACATGTACGTATCAGAAATAACGGAAACCGTTATTACGTAAACATTACATATTATTGCCGACAAAAAAAACATCTCTGAAGTATTGATATTTTAAGTCTTCTAGTCAAACTACGTGAAAAAAAACCGCTCGCGTCATATTAAATCAAAGACTACACAGACGTCAAACTCACTTCTTTCAGAATCTAAAAGCGCAAATCATATTATAAATTATTAATTTTATAAAAAAAAAAAACCGAATAGATAAATTCTGGCTTTGAGATGTCGTCTCACAATTGAATTTTCTCTGTCTGCTTACGTTCAAAATGTATTTGTTGAATTTATTTGGCTAGGAACATCACAAGCGGTCAAATTATTTTGTCACATAGGGGAAGGATAACTTTTGAGAACTTTTTTTATTTACATAATTTTTCACAACTATATAAACATAATATAATGTATAGGGTGATTTCCAAGTATGCTCACCCTATTTGCATTGTTAAATTATGCATAAATTCAAATTTTGATTTTCGAATTTCTAGGAGCAGTGAATGACGATATTTTCGAAAACTTAGATTTTTCATAACATTAAAGAAGGATACAATACTGTGGCGATAAAACTTTATATAAAACGAATATCTACATATTTTGAACTAATCGTCAGTCAAATGATTTTTCCGAAAACGTTGACGCCTTGTAATCGAAATTTGAACAAAAAGTTTCAAAGTTATTCATTGAATAAACATGCTCAAAAAAAAACACCCTGTGTATTATTTTAAATATTTAAGTAAAATTAGGTGATTGGGGGGGGAGGATAAATCACCTTTATCTCTCCTCCGTTTGACCGCACCTGTTAGACATGCATACTTTCTTATGACATAATATGTACGATATTATGTTAGAATTGTACTTTTTTACCAATTGTGTTTCATTAAGTTACATGATTTTCAATATAATATGTAATATCATATAAACTTCCTAATGGCCCATAATATCAAAGTTAATAATAATTACGATTAACAAAAAAATAAAAACCCTATTAACAAGATAAACTTATATTATATCTGTATTTTATAAATAAAGTTTGTTTTTATTTCAGAAAACACTTTTTAAATGGTATAAGTGTTCCAAAAGTTGTATGTATAGCCGTTTTATCGATTGAAACAGGGACACAGATGGTAGGTATTGTGGAGAGTTTAAAACTGGAAATTCTCCATAGTTTTCTAAAAAATGTAGGTACACATTTACAACAATTTAAAGTTTAGAATTTAGTACGTTTATAATAAGAAAAAAGAAATACATTTCTTAAACAATATTATTAAAATACTAGTTAAAAATGTATATGCATATATATGAAACTTAATTCAACACTAACTAGTTCAACACTAATTAATCACAACATTAACGTGATATCAAATCATATTATGTTCACTTTTGTCCTTTTGTCTTTTTTTGAACATGGTATATTTAATATTCACTGCAACTATTTAGATACATTGAATGGAGCAAAATATTATTTTTGGTATGACGTGTGTTTTGTTTTCTCGAAAAACAAATGCCTGGTTATTAAATATGCTCTAAATTGTATACGCAATGTAACTTTATTTATTTATCACTGTGCAATGGTAATGTTAGAAAATATCGTCGCAACGTTGTACCATAAAAAACAATTAACATTACTGCGATATTCTATAACTAAACGACTATAGATTGATTTTCATCGCACACTACCGAATACCTAATAATTAGTAGACTTAAAATTTACAGAACCAATAATTAATATAACTAGTCGTTTAGTCGATTATAAAATTAGTCATTAATCGACTAAATTAGTTACACAGTACTACCGACTCAGTCAGTAGAAATTAGCCAGTTGTGCCTATCAATATAGTCTCAGGTAGCTGAAGTATAAGTAGCATTGGTATAGTATAGTTACTATATAGTCTATACAAATGGACTATAGTTAGTGAGTTTAGGAAAAAAAAAGTAACGGAAAAAAAGCAAGTGTAAAAAACAAATTAACTAAATATTTTTGACTCGAAATAAGAACAGTCGGGAAAAAGAATTTTGGATTTATACGAGTATGATATATTATTTATTTTTGAAAATCAATAGGTATATTATATTACTATAGGTATATTATTTAATAAGTCATTAGAAATAATGGTACATTACACATCATGTATAGGTAAAATAAAATATTTGTGTTAAATTTAAAAAGAAAATAACTGATATATACCATGGAGTGTAAAAAATAGCTATAAAAAAAAAAAAAAGTATTTAAAACGTACATGATACTATGGTACAGCGTAGCAATTTACGATAATTTTTTTTTATCTAGCTATAATCGGTGCACGATTTGGAAATCCGAGTTATCGAATTGTCGTTATCCAAAGTGCAGTGATAACGACGCCGCACAGTGCGAGTAATTGTACTTATAGCTGGCCGAAAATAGAAAATGTCGTTATTGAATAGTGGCTTTATATCTAACGCTATTTGTTTATTGTTACCTAGCCATGACGAATATATATAAATATAGATAATAATAATAAAAACACTATGGTAGACTATCACCGTTACAGTTATTTCCGATGCTAAATTATAAGAAACACCACGGTGCATTGTCTGCTTGAATAATATTTTTTCCGAACAGTTAAAATTATTAAATGGATACACCAACGATGAATGTGCAAGGTTAGATTTTTTTTTTACACAAATAATAAGTCATACCCAACTTCATATACAGAAGACGAGGCTCTTGCATTTATGGTTGATACTCGTATACAGTATTAAATTTTGTTAAAATAAAATGTATTACAATATGTGTACAATATATTTGCCTATATTAAATGCATTGATTTTGTTGATTTTATGATCATATTATTTAAATACAAATAACCTACAAAAAAAATTTAAAAAAAAAATACATATAAAAAACGCAAATATCAAATACCTAAAAGTAGCTATGTTTTTAAAACTATACTACGACAACAAAGGGTTAATACAAATATTTTGTGAAAACTAGTGGTCTCTACAGAAACTTAGTTTGCCGTATAAAAACAAATTCCGCATACTTTGCCGTACTTCCTACGTTTTTTCCCAGTTTTTCGTAATTTTCAAGAAAACTGTATAAATAATATCGAGCAACGACTATAAAGTACTCACAAAGTAGATAACATTTTCTTTAAGAAAATATGCTATTCTTGAAATTTGGACAAATATTTCTGGTAGAAAAATATAATCTTAACAATTTAAAATAATGAAACCGTTACACCGTAATTGGTAAAAAGTCGTATTTTTCGGATTTTCGCAAATAATAACGAAAACTATTTTAGATATCAAAAATGACTTTCACTGTAAATGGTTAGATATTCAAAGGAAAAAATTCAATCTCTTGTTATTTTTTGATTGGAGCAGGATTTCCGGGGTTTTTTTTTCTCACATGAATTTTGACCAGCTAGAACTCGCGTTTCTCCTACTGTGCGCCGTCGAGCGGCGTGCAATTGCTATACGAGTACACATGCCATAGCCATATAGGTTTATTTTAAGTTGATTTTTATAATACATTTTACCACATTCGATTATAGACTGCAGCTCGATTTCGATAACTTGCTTCGATAATTATTTTTGTGAAAACGCTTAAAATATTATCTTTTAATATATAATACAGACAACGGTATTAAAATACCGTGTAGATAGGTACCTATTACATGGTACTATATAATATGTAGTACTAACCGATAATATTACTTTATACATCATAATATTATGTAAAATAAACATATTGATTTTTTTTTCAGTTGCTTTTATTTCTAACCGCATAGTTAGTAGATAGTAGTGTTATACGTGTAGTATTTTTGAACTCAACGATAGTAATAATAACGATTTTAGAAGTTTATTTATAACTGGCTATCGTTATGTTATATTTATTAATTGATCTTAGTTAGTTTTTAAGACATCAGTAATATTATTTGCAAGTTGCAACTTACTTTATAGTCCAATGATGTATGATAATTTAATCAAAATAGTAATACTTTTCAAACATTTTTAATTTAAAAAGAAGGTGATCATCATTCGAAGAGTATGATGTCCTTACTCGTTTTGTTTAACTAAAGTTTCACTTAGTTCTGAAAACAGCCATAGAAAATTGATAGAAAACCTAAATATAAAAGTTCCAAGTCGTTTTAGGTTATACGATTTTAGCCTCTGACTTAAATGTTTAAAGTTTCTTTTTTGTTTCATTTTCTTTTCATAGTTTAATACTATAATGGATTCTTCAAAACAATAATATCAATATTATATTATTTATCTATTTTTACATTCGCGATCCATCTCAATTTAAATCAGGGCCATCTCATTCGGTAAATGAATTACATCAACAAATTTAATCAGATTTCGATCAATCAATTTTAATTTTAACTATAATACTTATTCTGAAGACATTAAAAATAAATACATTTTGTTTTTGCTCATAATAATTACTGTGTGTAAATTTTAGATTCCGAGTGTAGCGATAGCGATGAATGTGTTTCGGGGCTATTAAAACCCTATGATTAGTGGGGATTTATTATGTTTTTCTATCATTTCACCGTGGCGGTATTTTCTCAAAACTTTCACCAAAATGTTGTGATGCTGATAGCGTGATAGCATTTTTTGTTATTATTAACAAAGCGAAACGTATAGCACTTATGCACTTGTAGCCAGAAGTAGCTAGAAATAGCTTGTACTCGCATGTTCAATTTATTATACAATTTAACGAAAATTAATACTACCACACTTACTATCACAAATTATTGCGTCATCATAAATTATTATACGCAATATTATTATGGATTAAAGGTGGAAACATGCTACTTTTACAAGTGCTATACTTTTCATTCACTTTGCAATTAACATATAAATTATATTGCCTATTTTATCGGGATCTAACGTCGACCATCATATAGGTATTTAGGTTGTTACCTTATCATACAATTTAACATTATATTGGTAATCAGTGGCATTGAGTCCGATGATAGGCGTAGGCCATGGCCTGAATATTATAATGTAACAATACTTTTTAAATAATAACCAGTGAATCAAAAACATAAATTTATGATTTATGTAAAAATAGTGTTTAATAAATAATATGCAAAATTATTAATTTATAGCTATTCGAAATGTACGGGATTTTTACAATTTTTATTTGATTTTATGTAAACAAAAAAACATTTGGTTCAGAAAATTGAAAATTGTTCAAAAGTTTTTTTATTAACCGTATTCATACATGAAAATACAAATTGTTGTGATATTTGCAAAAATCACGCCGTTTCAAAACATGTTTAATGGAACTTTGTTCGTTTTATTTATTTATTTATTCGTTGCATCTAGATATAAAATAAATTACTATTTACGTCCAGCGTTTTTCTAAACTTCTCACACACAACAGTGATATATATACATAAACGCGTACCTGTTTTATAATAAAGTATAAGTTATTATATTAGTTATATTATATATATATATATATACAGATATATTTATAAAGTTTTAATACAAAACAATATTTTTTTTTAAAATTCGTTTAGTTTTATTAATAATGTACAAATGTGTTGTTATTCACTGCAGTAGTTATAGGATACTGTTTATATAACACACATATTTTTCTTTCTCGAAACACAAAAAATGAGTACGCATATAATTAATGTATATAAAAACAAAAAAAATAAAACAATATTGATTGGTTGAAAAAAATGAAAAAAAATAAAACTACCGTTTCTCAAATATTCGAATATGCCACTGGTTGGTTTAAAAACGTTAACCCATATAGGTAGTATTTTTTATTATTATTTTTTTTTTTTATTTACCTTGGCATTACAAGTTTCAGTATTAAATAAAAAAAAAAAAACTGTGTGTACAAAAATTAAAGAGTTTAATAAAATGTACAGTTATATTTATATATGTACATACTATACTACCTCAGTAATATAGCATTTACATATTTAAAAATTTGAAATTGAGTACTACATAAATATTTTTGTACCGAAACTGTGTAATGTCACAGAGAACTTTTACTACCTATTTTTATTATTTTTTTAAACTATGGTAAAAAAAAAACTCATGTTATTTTGAAGATAATAGTTATCTATCAAAATTAAAAATAGTTTAAACTTTATATCTATGATCCACATCCACAATTCTATTACAACTACGACACATTTTTTATAATAATACTACCTGTAATCTGTATTGAAAAACTATGAAATCCAAGGCAGTATAAGTTAATGAATAATATTAACTCAATTATGTGCAGTCAATTGACAAACAGTGGGCGAATAAAATGTTCGTTGTATTATTTATTTAATCAACTTTTTTTTTGTACAATTTATATGGTTATAGTGTATATGGTTAATCCTGGAGTTTAATTTTTAAAAAAATAAAGTATGTACCTCACCAGCATTCTGTTTATCACGACAAAACATTCAACAAAAAGGCAACTTTCCTTTATAAGTTTAGAGATTCGAGTACTTTACCTAGTATACTGTTTATCACGGCAAAACGCTCCCTTAGGATAGGCCCACTATTTATGGCTTTTATATTTTACAATCTACTATTAATGCACATCTGAAACTGTTGGGTCTAGAAACTTGAAGTTATGCACAGATACCTTATACAGTTTATAAGCAACCGCTAAAAAAAGATTTTTCTGAATCACCACTATAGGGTGGTTAACACAGAGTTTATGGTATTTTTTGAACGAACATTGAATTTTTTGTTGATTTATGGGTTACATCGACGAGATGGATGAAAAAAAAAATAACAACTTTATCAAAGGTAATTTAGTTGTCACGGGAAAAAAATGCCTTTTTAGTTTTATAAAATAAATTAACGAGAAACAACGGTTAAGTTGTAATACAGACGTGGAGTCATCGCGGAGAAACACTTTTTTATTTAAAAAAAAATGTAAAATTGTTTTGTTCATTACTTGCAAGAGAAAAACCGTGAGGAACAAGTTTTGTGCGTTGTAATAAAGTAAATATTGCATTTTCATCTCACGTATTTTTTATTTTTTTTTTTAATATTATGATAATGTTTATATACCGGCATAATTGCCTATTATTTTAAATGCAATTATACAGTAGTCGAAAATTTGTAATAATAATAATATAATTCGACGGCTAACAGCGTATAAGACTCAGGTGGGCCAAAAAGCATTTTTTTCCAATAGTATGTTATTTTAAATAGTTGAACTTAGGCCACGCTGTTTAAATGGATAGTTGAACAAAGTAATTGAGACACGATGTGAAAATTCTTCCATATTATGTGGCCGATCGGTAACGGGTAAATACACTGCGATAACAGTCGCGTAATTCGTGTAATGAATACGTGATACCAGTATTTTGCGCACATTTCAGTAGGCGAAACAAATGTTTTTTTTTAGTGATTTACCTATCGTACAAGGTTGAAATTAACGCATTTGCAAACAATCATATTCGTAAAACGGATGTATTCGTTTAACTAGCTTTATTTTGATTTAATCGGGTATAACGTCCTCTTAACTAACAATATTCAAAAATTGATTGCAGAAATCAAAATTAAAATAATATTATTTTAATTTAATATCATAATATTGATGGTATATACATCTAATTTCCTACTGTTAATTTAATTTCGAAAAATAATGGATACAGCTAAAAAAAAAATTTAAATAACAAAGCGATGGTTATTACTATAACTATCAGAGTCTCATTCAATGTTTTGTTTAATATGATTCTGTTTTTAAGGCGGATACGTTCAAAGAGTAGCGGGTACGTCTTATTTGCGGTTAGGCATCCAATATATGATTCTAGTAAATTCAAGTTTATAAAATGTATATACTAGAATTATAAATCGTTTGTTCACAAACTACTTTAATAGTACAGACGGGACACGGGAACCGACTGTTTAGGTCCCAATTGACGCCCACCCGGATCCTGTTAGGAATAATTTCCACCTTCCCAGGAATTTCATATTTTGGTTTTTCAATAAATTCCCTTACTACCCTTCCTCTTTTACTTACCTTTTAACCCATATAATCTTTTTGTATAGAATGCATTATGACGTATACCTACATTATATCCATTGTGTTTTATATAAATATCGTAAATTTAAATTTCAAATAAATATACTTTGTACGATATCGCAAATATAGCTGGCAATGTAAATGAGAATACAAAATTGTATATTATGTCATGATATGTATATTACCTACATACGATTTATGAGAAACTGTTTATAGGTACCAAAATCACTTTGTTTTTCAGCGTTTCAACGTCACAAACCACGAATTTAAAAAGCCACACAATTTTTTTTTTTTATGATTCAAATTGTTTAGATAAAAAATACATTATAATTAGAATATTATCGTAAATTTATCGTTAATGTTAAAACAAAGAAATCTAATTTATTATTATAATAATAATGTATTGTATCTACTGTATCGCACAAATGATAAAATATCTTAAACCGAGTAAATACAAGTTGTATACGAGATGATTGAAATTGATCACAGACCAGATAAATGAGTGTAAACAAGACAAATTGCGAGGGGTTATTGTTGAGTTTACTGTTCGCGCGAATAATTCCAGATACCGAGAAAGAAGATTTCGGATAGATATCGAAGCTTATTGTACTTATTTTTTTGTTCTAGGCCAGTTTAGTCATGATTTCTCTTTCCTTCGGTGGAAAACTTTCTATAAAACTTTTAGATGCATTGGAACAAAAATTTTTGTGTGATGTAGGTAGTCTTGGTGGAAAATACAAGCGGTATATTAGACTGCCTACAGCCTTTCTAGGCAAAAACATTTCTAAAATGTTTGTAAATCGGGACAAATTGAACATTTTTTTTTTCAAATAGTTTAAATCAAGTTATACCATATAATTAATACATAAAATAATTAACCTGTTTTAAAGTTAATATTTCAATTAATGAATTTGAATAACTAAGTAGAGCTAACAATTCCAAGGAATATTATAACTTAAAAGTTAAATGAAATATCAAAAATTATTTTTTTTAAATAATACATTAAGTATGCATTCTCAAACGTTTTTTTACTCACAAGAAATTCGTAAATAACTATTTACAATTTTTTTTGATTTTAAAAAAAATTAATTAGGTAAGTTAAAAATTAATTGCTAAAAGAAACAACAGATTAATTTTTTAATATACCCTTTTTTTAAAAGTAAATAGAATAAAAGTTATCAAAAAGTAACGTCATATACTTTTAAATTTTAAATTATTTACAGCACAAATTTGAATTTTTATTTCCAACTTATCAGTTATTTTTCACTGGTGATATTTGATGTAAAATTAATATATTAATATTAAATATCGTCTCAAAATGCAGTTCTACATAATAATAAAAAATTTCTTGTAAAACATTTGAAGTATTAATCTCAATGGCACATTAAAACTAAAAACGTACTTGTACGAAATAAATGTATAAAATATTGCATGAAAAACATTGGAGTTATCGTTTATGGTTTATTTATTGTAAAAAAAGATTCATGATCTTAATTTCAATTAAAAATTCTCTTAAATGTTCAATATATCTCAGAAACAATGCTTGGCAACCGAGAGACCTGGGTTTGGTCCAGTGGCATATTTTTTGCAAAGTTTTCCGAGCTTATCAATTATGAATTATTAAAAGTTATAATTTATAATCATATTACTTGTTAGTATTATAATATATAATTATGTTTATTTCGATTATTTTAATTCATTTACGATACGTCATGCAGCACTGATCTTTAATAGGATGGAATTTTTGTAGTATTTGAAGTCGAATGATAATATTTAAAGTAAATATTATTAATCCTTTATTAGAGTCGCGTTTTACATTTTGACTGTGATATGCCTAATGATGAATTTTTAATTCAAAATCAGTCGTATAATATACTCATAATAATACTTCAGGTAACGCATTCACTCATTTTTTATTTAAATATATATATATATATTTTTTTTTTTAAGAGTATTAAACATTTTAATAATTTTTGTTTTTATTTTATTATTTTATTATTTTATAGTAATTCACTTTAATATTGAATATTAGATTTGTATTAATAGTTTCACTATTCAGTTCTATTGCCTTATAAATATAAGATTTCTGCCAATTCAGGAGATAATTAGATTACAGTATTACCATTCAAATTTGGAGCGTAGCGAGGAATTTATTTAAATCACTGTTAGACATTAAAGTAATTTAACTTGTTTTTTAAAAAGTTTATATGTTAAGTACCTACAGTGTTATTTTTTCTTCGTGATTTTATAACACAAACTTAAGGGTTTTTTTTATATTTATCTTGTTTTTAAACCATGACCTGAGTATTGTACAACTACGTATGGTTTTATTATATGTTTTATATTTTGACTAATTGTAACAAAATAAATATTTTCCATATGTAAAAAAAAAAGATAAATTTATGTAATTACTGTTGTTTCTCAACAATTTAATCAACTGATGTTACTCAATTTATTTCGACAAAATATAGCAATTTATAATATTTCAAATTTTATTATTAAATACTTATCTATTAAGAAAAGATAGATAGTTTAAGAAATCTGATATTTTGGCTGCTTCGTAAATTACAAAATACATACATAATTATGTGGTATATATGTATTTCGTATCTTCGTGTGTTCGTCAAGTTTTTACATTCAATCATTTTTATTTCTTAGCAAATTCAAAATGTACATTTGCGAATAAAAATTTTCAAAAAACAATTAAATATTACCATCGAAACTAAAATCTCATTTTAATACTATACTATGGACATGTACATACGATGAACTTTCTTATAAAGCTATAAGCCAAATTAATATTCATATGAACGGGAAATAGTGAAAACTTTTATTCTGTAGTTCAAAGAGGTAGGCAGAGAAATTGAAACAATTGTTTGGCAACTTCAAGTTTTCTAAAGCTTTTACTGATTTAATAATATAACATTCTGTCCTTTTTCAATTTTAAAACGTTCGGTTGGTTTAGTTTTTGTGGTACCTTCCTACAGTAATGTAATTATACAGTAATGTTTGTTGATAAATTATTAAAAGCTTTTTCTGCGTCAAGTTAAGGATGCCATTTTAGTATTACCAATACTCTGACTTTGTTTTATGATTTACAAGTTATCTTAAAAATTAAAAAATTTAAAATTCCATGTAGGTGCCTATTGATGATCAATAACGTTATTTATTGTATGTAGCCAAACAGCTGTACACATCTGGTAAATCGGTTGTGAATTCAGAACGGACGTGGTCGTAGTGCCAACGTCTAACTCGTTCACCTCAGTGAGACGGTTGTCTATACTATACGCTTAGAAAGGACGGTGGAGAAAATACAATTCTCCTTAACATTAGCATTATCTGTACACTTGGTTGCCGCATTGTGAGCCGAAGGCAAAAAAGAGTACTCACACTTCTATTGGGTATCTAAATAAGTGTATACATTGCAACGATTCATCGATATCTATGCACTTTATATGCTGCTCCTAATACTTTGAGCAACAAACTTATTGCGAACTTCAAGCAGAAAATATAAAGTAAGTGTAATTTTTACATATTTTCGTAATGGAATATTAATAAGAGTAAAATAGGCAGAAGAGAAATATAACTTCTTACGGTAGGCAATAGACACCGTCAATAAAATAGAATAAGTACGTGTTTTTATCGACCCAATATATGTACATATTTACAATACAATCCGAACGACCGCGTACACACATACACACACACACACACACACAGAAAACCATTTACGCACACACTATACCAATTTTGTCAACATAATACGCTGCGGTTCTATTCAAAGTCTTATCCGACGTATTGCACGTTGTGGCAACACTGCCGTCAATCATCCTATCGATAGATAGATCGGTGCTTGTTCGCATCATACGTCATACATACGAATATGAATACACCTATCAGCCCCGTATAATCCTATACTCTTTCCCATACCCCTTTCTTTCCTCCCTTCTCTTTCCATCCACCTTCCCCCTTTTTCCTACCACCTACAATTTATTTTTATTCTACTACATGTTAATATATAATATAATCACTTAATTATAGTTATTGCAGTACTTAATAATCACTACATCATAATATATATTATAATTTTCATAATATGTGTACATATTATAGCATTAATCATTTCGAATAATTAAAAATAGTTATATTATTTGTTAACTATTTTTAGTAAATTATTTGTTTTCATCCCAAATTTGTATTTAGTTCTAGTATTAGGTCACAAACCTATATTTGTTAATTCCATCGCATCCAGAGCATTTAAAATGTTTTGATTGATATCATTTTATAAACTACTTACCTGTAGGTGTAATTTTATTTATATGGTAAATTAATTAAGTAACCATTTAGTGAATACGTATATTGTGTAATGAATGGTTGTTGTCTGTTCAAATAAAATTTTCTCGATGGTTAGTACCCTATTTTTGTTATTTTGCAAGTATTTATATTGTAAATTGATGTATATTAAACTCAACATTGTCCGAGGTACGTTTGTGATTCCATTATTATACAATATGCTCACAGAATAAGGAATGGTGGACGAGAATTTATCTTATTCAGAAAAACGATATGGACTGTTTTGTAGATGGAACCCCATAGCAGATCCTGGAATTTGCTAGGAACGATGTCACTTCCTCCGAAAAACACTTTGGCAACCTGTCGACACAGCTACCAGTGTGGGAAATGGAGGTGTAAACCTGGTGTATTCCTTTAAGACGAATAAGATTAGCCATGTACTATTGTTGATCTTGTTAATCCAGGCTTGTATAGTACATACTTTATATTATTCTACACTTACATGAATATAAATGTATACATATAAATATATTTTTTTTTGTTCATTGAAACAAATAATAATCATTTAACCGTTTGATTAACAGAAATCACAAAAAAATATGATATTTTAATACCAATACGAAAAATTATTACTTTAATAATAGATATCTGAAATACCATTGATTTTACAAATTTTGATTGTATCGTGGTAACTATTTAGAACGAAAAATTAATTATTTTTTATTTACCTATAAAGTTGATTAATTTTTGGTTTATTTTTTTAAAAAAATTTAAAACTGCTCTCATTCGGTTTTAGATTTAAAATACAAGTCGATCAACTGAAATAGAAAACTCGGTTTATCTCAATATTATATTCAAAATAAAGGTTCATAGATTCAAATTAAAAAAAAATTAATTATGGGGTATATGTTATAAATCAGTAGTCTATAATAGTTTTCTAATCTCCAAAAAAATTTTAAAAATATGTATGTTGGCGTTGCTGAGTTAAGTTGATGTTTTCTGTTTTCGTAAATACGCTGTATACCTACGTTAATACATACTACAGGTCCTAACTGATACAACTTCGGTAAGACTATTGTTATGTATTATGTAAAAAAAAAAAAAAAAAACAATAAGTAAATTGAAAATATATATTAAGAGTGTAAAATAAAAATCATATACAGAAAAAAATATCAACAAAATAAATTTTACCGTTTTTTTTTTTTATGTTTTTTTTTATGCTTTCAAACCTGCCAATTTTTTTTAGAATTATGTTTTTAAAATATAACGTTCGTTTTTTTTTTTTTTATATTTAGAGTATTTCATTTAGAATGGTTTTTTCTATGCGATATATGTATTATAAAATGACAGTGTTTACTTAATGTTTTTCCATTTGTGTGTGACGATGAGGTTTATGTGTATGGTTTTTTTGGGGTAAAAAGAAAACTCTATATGGTATATCTGTAATTTATAGTATTTTTAGTATTTTCATATTATAATCAACTTCTGTTGGATTTGAATTTAACATTCAATATGCTCTTGATTTGTTTATTTGTTATGTAGGTAATACATAATTTTAATTATAACAGTTTAATGTGTGTTAAAGTTAAAACAGAATGTATTCAATTTCATCATAGGAAATTACAATATGTATATATATATATATATATATATATATATAAATCTATGTGGGAATAGATCACATCATACATTTAGAGGTAATTTTTAAAAATACCAATTTACAGTGACGGTAAATCATTGCGCCATTCGAAAAAGAAAAAAAAAACGTGCGCTTAACATAATATAATAATTTTAACACTTGTCTGAATTTTTTATACTTTTTTCATTTTTTTTCAATTCATCAAATTTATCAGATAAAAAACAATTGTTTTGAAGTACATACCTACTTTTTCATTTAACTTAATACGTTTCGATTTTTCAATAATTATAAACTGCCTAGGTGTTATACCTACCTATACATTATACATATTTAAATATCCACTTAACGAGTAAAAATAAAAAAAAAAATTAAATTGTGTACAGCCAATACCAACATAATTTTTTGGAATCTAAAAAGGGAAAAAGTTTATATCAAATAACTTTTGATACACGTATACCTGTTGTCATAAAAAATTAATAATAATTTTTCGGTTTTTCGAAAACTTTGTATTTTTAATATTTATGAGTAATTTAAACTTATCTTTACTTTTCACCTTTAAAAAAATAGTCAATTGTATAATATATTATAATATTATGAGGTGTAACGTACTATATGCTACAATTAAAACTTTTTGAATATATTTTAAAAGGATTTTATGTAAATTCATATAATACTTTGGTATGTTGTTTACTCGCTTAAAATGTATTTATTTCGCTGAGATGTGAAAAGTATAACTAAAGTTGAGAAAATATTATTTGAGAACAATAGTTTTTAACAATGATATAAAGTGAAAACATTGAGTTTTGGAGAATATGATAATAACAATAAATATTAACGATAAGCGATAAGCTTAAATTATTATTATTATTATTTTGGCACGTCTTTTACACTATATTATTTAAACTAATCTTACTCGTATATTATTTAGTTTTATTTTAAATATAATACAATTAAAAAACAATTTTTTTTACTTTTTATAAGAAATAGCATAGATATCTGAAAAGATATTTTAAGCAAGGTTAGCAATATAAATTATCTAACCTAAACATTTATTTGTATATGGTTAAGTTATACATACCTGCCTCAATATATGGTCAAATAAAATTTATTAAATTTACTTGTGTCCTATAATATCTGTCCGAACATTTGACATTTACCTATAATGGATAATTGCTACAATATTAACATAATATATAAAAAAAACAAAGAAAAACCAGTCCATTAAAGGTGTTTTGTACACTGCCCTTGAACAGAATAGTTTTAGTAAGTATAGACCACTTCTGTAAGTTTAAAGCCAGACAACTTTGAAACCGGATGGAACAAGATACATTGGCATATTGTATGAAAATAAGTATTGAAGGCAAAGAAGACCTACTTCAAAAACGTACTAACTGATTTGTATGAAAGAAAAAAAAACCTTCGCATTAAAAAAATGATATACCCAAATATAATACCTTAGGAACATTTATATAAAATAAATAATAATATTCTCAAATTAAATATTTATGTAATATAAAATGTATCAAAAGTACTGAATTAATCATAATAAATAATATTAATATAATGTATAATGCTAAAATGTATAACCAATGAAACACCTCCCTGCAAGAAAAATTTTCTGGATTCAATACAAAATACACCGAAATATTTTCTACCAAAAACCAGCTCGAACCAAGATTTCTGGTCAAAATGTTTTTGCAAGTAAAAAGACAAAATTTATTATAGTAAAACCAATACTGAATTATGTTCAAATATACAATAGCTTCGCTATAATTTAAAAATTTGTGTTATTTGCGTTTGATAACAAACTAAAACTATTATAGCAATACTGGTTTTGCTTTAAAATAAAATTAACTTATACATGTGATTCTTTTATCGTTGATCACTAATTATTTTACAAATTATAGACTTTTTAAAAAAAATAATTATTTTGGAAATTCAAAAAATAAGTAAATCTTAATGCTTACGTCACCATTTTTGTTTGTCATTCTTATTTTTGGTGTAAATGATTACTTACTTTTGACTTTAAAATGGTAATTAACAAAGTTCTATAAATTGATTAGATAAATAAATTAATAAATTAAAAAAGATTTTGGTATTGACATTTTTGATTTCCGTCGACCCATTTACGAGATATTTTACTTTTAAATTTAAGTAGGGAGAGATTAGTGGAGTGCTATTCAAATGTCTACACAAATGATAATCAAATACACTCCTCCCATTCCAACTTAAAAATTGGAATATCTCGTAAATGTGTTAACGGAAATTAATAATTCCAACACCAAATTTATTTAAACTTATGACACTTTTTACGTAGCTTAAAATTTAAAAACCAAAAGTTAGTAGTCAATTCATCCCCAAAAATATGGGTGACAAAAAATACCTATAATTATAACGTTTTAAATTGGTTTATTTCTTAAATTTTTAAACTAATTTTTATCGAAAAAAGTTAATACTTTGCGAATTAATAAGTGTTCCACGACAAAATAATCACGCTGTATAAATATCACAAGTAAATATTTTGCAATGTTTATTGAATATATATTATACGCTATATTAAATATATCGTTATAGCCGTCATAATGTACAATAATAATAATATTATGTTCAATATTCAGAGGGATAATTTGTTAGGATTCCTTCCATTATTTGGCATGGGTAGGTACCCCATTATTATACACATTAGTTGTGTACATTTCTAAATGAAATTCAATTTAATGTTTATTCGTGCTCGCTTCATCACGAATACATAATATATGAACCTCAAAAACTGCTATACTACAGCTTTAAGCCGTCGTAAAAATGGAAAATATATATTTTAACTCGATTTACTACGGAAGTTTTAGTTGTAGGTACACCGTTTAACGCCGTCAACAATCTCACCGGTTTTACAGTATTTCATAAATAAATTCGGTTTTAATTAAGTACCGAATTAGCGTAGGTTTGCGTGGTGTAGCAGTTGATGAGTAGCATCAAACGAATTTATGATGGAATAATCACATATTTCGTCGCACATTACTCGAATGGTGTAAAACGTTATTGAAAATAAAACATTATATTTAAACACACAATATTATACATAGAGTAGTTGCCTATACCTAATTATATATATATATATACTAACACGAACAAACTTTAATGTTACCAGAATAGAAACAAAATATATTGTACAATACGATACACACTTTATAATTTATTACAGAGTTTCGGAATAATATTCGATTTCTAGAAATCGAAATAATAGTCAAAGGCAACGCACAATATAATATTATTTTCGTTTAATTTCAACCCGTGCAAAGACAAACAATTAATATCTATCATTGGATTTTATTGGATTCACGGAATTAATATTACCTACATCATAAAGTTTTGCGAGGGAATTAAGTATTCTGCACACGAAAATCATTTCGTTCAAGTGTATATAAAATATTATACAATACATCTACATAACGCTTTAAAATACCAATGACGTATGGGGAACGGACGCATACAATGTTCCAGAATGTAGATTGTCAGAAATTAAAAATCCGGGAAATAAAATAGCCAGAATTTAATGTCGTGACTAGCAAAATTGGCAGCCAGTTACAAAAAAAATTACCAATGAGCAACCTCAACCTGCAACCTGCCCGTTGGGTGTCCACTTATACGTTTATTGTAAATATTGTAAATATTACAGAACTTTAAAAATGGAGTTTACTTTTTTTGCATTTCTAATATTCTGGCCAATCATTATATTCTGGGTAATTTCGGCACCTCTAGGAAACGTTTGAATTTAAATAAATAAATTGATAATGAGCTCTGAAAAATATGATGTTTGATTTAACGGCAAATACCTATTGTAAAATACATTTTTACAAGCACATTACATTTTAAATGTCAGACATGACAAATAAACTGAATAGAGATGTTGATCACTAAGATGTGTTCTTTTTTCTCAGTAGACACGGTTTTCGTTTATTAAAAATGTTTCAATTTTCTTTACGCTATACTTAAAAATATGTAACATTTTCATTCGATGCACCTCCTTTCTTAAGTTTTTTTCTCAGAACCCATTGTTTACGGTTAGTAATGAATTCTCCATGTTGTTTACATCGTGTGTACACTAAATAACACGGATCTTTTGCCAAGTGGTACATACTTTATTTGCAAAATTCCTCTAAATTTCCCACAGTTTTTCTATAAGGTTAAAAGAAATCTACAACAAATAACAATCAATTTTAGTTTTGTTGCTTTCCGAGTTTCAAAAATAAGACTAATTTTATAATCGCTCAGAATAAATTTTAGGTTGCGATAATGTATTGTCCTATAAAATATTTTATCTAACCAATTTCAAACTTATCATATATAAAACAGTGGCCTACCTGTGGTGTGAAGTACGTACGTGTCTACATTTTTTCATTTTAAATTGAATTATAAATATAATGTTAGATTTGACAATCAAATATTATATTTGATGTTGGTATACAAAACGTAATATTATTTTTGAAGTGATCACGAACAACTTTTACATTGTATTTTTCTGTATATATGTATAGTTATAAATTATACATTTGAATAGTTACGCGAACGCATTACTTATTTACTTATAGGTAGATATTATAGAATTAAGTTTATTAAAATAAGTTAACTTAAAAAACAACCAGTCAAATGATTATGAATTTTTCAAAGTAACACATTAATGTCGGATTCCATAAACGACCAATAATTAGTTATCAAACCGATAAAATCTTAATCGGTTTGATAAAGCGTATGGTTGTTGCAAATACCATTTTTACCTTTTATCAATTCGATAAATATTCTCTTATCTTGTCGATAATTTGAAAGCCAGATTTCGATTCGTTAAGTAATAAAAACAGTCCCATTACATTATTTAACCGATAATGCGCTTTCATATTTATGCGTTGAGCCCGCCGTCCAGTGTTGATAGTCACTAATTGCATACTGGTCGATTATTGACTATTCATTTATTTATCTTACTGTTACACATTTTTTTTTTTAATCCGTGATTTATTATTTTGTATTTATTCAACAATATACCTATATCTAAATACATCCTCAACGGTTCACGGTTGAATTTCATCATTAAAAAAAAAGGACGATAACAAAAATAACGATAGATTTATCATTTATTGAATACACCATGTTACCACAAACAAAATAAGTTATCAAATAATCATATTAATTTTCAACATTTTATGCAACAGTACTGTACTATTATAGTAATATTCCATATAATATAGGATCGATAAAGATATCTGTATTGTAATTTATCGACCCGATAGCACTTATTGAACTGTTTTTGTCGATCGTTTATGCAATCCGGTATAAGTATACACTATTGGACTTTACTCTATGCCGGTGTTTCCATATTTTAAAATGGTTAATTTATGGTTTGTAAATGTGTGTAGGGGGAGTTTTTTTTTCTGAACAAATCATACAAAACTGAACTATTAACCCCCAGATGCCAATATATCAATATCGACCACGATAGGATTTACGTTTATTATTTATTTATTTTTTTACCTCTCGACGTGGTAGAATTTAAATCAGCGGATTTGAAAAATCTAATTTTATTTATAGGTGTATGTGTTTTTACAATGTGGCAGACGAGAGTAATATTTCAAAACGTTTTGATTTGAAACTCTTGTTTTCGGCCGCCGGAAAAGATAAATTATAAGTGCACGGATCTGAGAGAGCTTTGCGGTATACTAGTGTTCATCAAAACCCGTCGTTATATTGAAAACCAACATCGCTTTAACGAATAATTAATAGCTTTTGTCGTCTGTCGCTAATTTGCGATCCGGTTGAGTAATTGTTCTTCATTCAACATATTATATACCTATTCCCACTACACATTCGTGCCTGCACACAGTGGTCTGAATTTTAAATTAGATTACATTAATTAATACCTATTAAATATGAGATCAAAAAACTAGATGAAAATTCAATTATAATTATTTTGGACGCGCTTAATCTAAATTTTTTATCAGAATTGAAATCAGCCATTAAATGTTTTAATTTTAACGAAATATACACAGTTTAAGTACATAAATTTATATTTTTGTAACGGTGTTGAATCAGTTTTGGAGGGCAAGTAACAGTTACCCTCAAAAGTACCTTTTTTTACACTAATTTCCATCAAACTACCTAAAGTAAAATGTACCAGTTGCCCTCAACTTAACGTACTAGTTGTCTCTAGCATATTATAATAAAAATAATATTTTCAATGATAATAATAATTGGCATATATATACTATTTGTATCTTGGAAAAAAACAGATAATTTGATGAAAATTTCGTAAAATAAATTAGAAATAATTTATTCAATAAAATCGTCAACGATTATTATCTACTAAAATTTACCTATTAAACTAAAGTACCTACTTAAATTATTATCTACTAATATTATTTTTATTAATAACAATAATAATAAAAATACGATGCCAATAACACGTGGATAACGATAAAGCGATTTACTTCAAATAGTGATGGTAACTGGTACATTTGATTGAGGAAAACTGGTACATTTACTTGGATGCAAATGTTATATTTATTAAATGCCGAAAGCAGCCACTGAGGGCAACTTCCGTTTGAGAAACGGGCCCTAAAAAGGCGCATTATGCGATGTTATTCTATTATTGAAACTAAATTAAATACATAAACACAAATGCAATAATACATTGATCATTAATATGATATAATATTCTGTTCAGAATCGATTTTCATTAGAAATGGTTTGTTGTTCCATACAATTATAAATGTTATTCCCTCCTAAAACAGTTGGCGCATCCATTCGTAGAAACGTTCTTTTTTTTTTTTTACCTCTACAGAAAATATCGTACGATACATATTTATACATTTTGTATGGAAAAAAAAATGAAAAGTTTTATTTAATGTCATTAATTAATAAATTATAGGTGTATTACACGTAAAAAAAATAAAAAAAAAATAAAACAAGTATGATATTTTTGATTCGATAAAAATATTTTATGAAATTTATATTGGATAATATTATAATGTAGGTAGGTAGATAATAAATATTAATTTTATGCTCTGTTTGGTTATTATATAAATATAATAACATTATTGTCTATACGAGTCTTAAGTAAATTTTGAACTAGGTAAGTATTGGTACAACTGTAATGGAAACAATGCAAACACTATTATTTCCTACTACTTGAAAATATTAAATCTTCCTATAGGAACCCACCGGTGCATGGTTGAACACTGGCTTATCATATTATTAAATCGTGAGTAAACAATGTACAAAATTGTTTGCTTGTTTTTCTAAAGATCGATCAATATTTTATTATGTAGTTATATAATAAAAATCTTGTTTTTTCTTTTCGTATGTATTTTAATAATATTATGCAGAATTATTAATTTTAGAGTCAAAAAACTGTATCCAAACGGCGTGAGTATAAGTCGCCGAGAATGTGTGTTCGTGTCTGTATGTGTGTGAGTATAATACCATTAACAATATTTATTTTTATTACCTACCCGGTTTACTTATAGCTTTTAAAACTTCCCGAAAAATGTAATCTGAAAATATTATCTTGATAAAACCCGTACACGGTTTCTATTTTTTTTAGCACACGTTTTTTTTACCTATACATTATAAAAACACATCAGAAATAATATTATGTTCGAAACGTATAAAAAGTGACATTTTTATAATAGCAAGTTGAATATCATTTTAAAACTAAAAAAAAACTTTAACGTAGTTTAAACAATCGATGTTATGGACAAACTTTATAATGTATATTCGCTTTATTCATATAACGTAACGTCGGATTGCGATTCTTCAATAATTATATTACTAAGAAGTACTTATGTTGATCATAATACAAATATTAACGAGTTGCGTGTTTACAATTTCAATAAAATTTTAGAAAAAACAAATTCACTTTCATAAATAAATAATTGTAAAAAAACGGTTCCGGGTAGTCCTTTTCACAAGTATTTATTGTGTTATTATGATATTTGTTCAAAAATATGGTATTCACGCAAAGCAAACAAAAGTGCATACCAAAGTAGTTTTAGAACTTTTATTTGTAACATGTGTGTCAAAGACAACATTATATCAATACGGACTAATATTCAAAACGATGAGTGGGTTTTTTTCATTCTCAAAACAAACCATAAATTTTGTTTACTTTGAAACTTAACTAAATTTATATTACATTCTCTAGCTTATGCTGTTTTATGTTAAATCATTGATTTTCGATACTCATTTCGAGATAAAACGATTTTTCGACCCAAAGTTTTCTTGTTCAAAACAGATACGCCAACATTATTTTCGTCTTAGTTTATTATATATTGCAATTATTGGACTGAAGAAGCGTATAATTTTACATTTTACTAATATAATATTTCGTATTAATAATTAATGTACAACGACAGCTCTAGCAAGCAATCCAATAGTATTGATTTTGTAACGTAATTCGGAAAACCAGTATTAGTTAATATATTTATGCTACATATAAATTAAATTAAAGTTTTAATATACATGAATATTTTATAATTTTTTTTTTCCGTTTAATTGCATGCCAGTTTCATAATATTACTGCAGCATTTAAATGTTTATCGATGCAGTAAAAGTCAAGTGGTGAACTCATAAATAAAAAAAAAAAACGGATAATCATTATTTAGTTCAATTTTAGATGCTAAGCATAAGTAGTTTTTATATTTATTTGGAAAATTTATTCGATTACAGTTTTTGTTATTTTCAATTACGTTTTTCATTTTAGTTTAGTTAAAAAGAAACTGACATATTTTGCATGTTGGTGCAGTGACTATTGTAGATGAGAATCCGGGAAAGTAGAATATAGAAGGGGATTTAATGTACAACTGTAAACAACGATAAACCATTGCTAACGAAAAACTGATTCTGAACGGAGTTCAGTTGATAGTGATGCTTTGTGAACAATATAAATGTAAAATTATAGTAAAATAATTAAATAGGTTTTATATATTTTCTTTAAAAATATTTTTTTGGTATTGTACCGATTTTTCAGTTTTTCCTATATTTTTCCCGGTTTTCCCGTGTTTTTTCTCAGTTTTTCACACTTGCTGGGAAAACTCTTTGAAAAATCGAAAAATGACATCTTTAAAATACCAACCCAAGAATGGTTACTCTCAGAAAAAGGTCTACATCATATACATTGAAGTAAGATTTCTGGTAGTTCAAAGTGGTCACATAAAAAAAGAAAAAAGAAAATAAGAAACATCTTTATAAAACCAATATATTCTTTGCTACACTCAGAATCTAAAATATAATAATGATACAAACCCGTCAAATGTATTTATGTATTGTATCACGTTTTCAATTAGTATGAGCATCTCTTCCCTATCCAGTCTGTTACGTGTTATTTACCACTGTCGGCAATGCTAATGAATTAGGTAATGAGAAGAGATGAAATATTTGAACGGGGTTTTTGTATATCAAAAAATGGGATCGTAAAATAACCCACGATGAATTAAAATTATATGGATTGGAGACGATTTTTTAAAATGGGTGTCATGGTTATGAGAAAATATACGATCTGCAACGATTTTAGTGGCGTTATTAGGAACTTATTAGTACTATTGTACGTAGACAATTTAAATCGACGCACTCGCGACATTGTGCAATAACTGTTTTCGTTTAATGAAAACTATCATTTTAGGCTCTATATTTAACCCCATCTTCCTCCTCCTGAACAAAAAATTCATATCAGTACTCGGTCGCAGACATAAATTACAGGTTCCGATGCCAAAACATATTAATTAAATGCGCAGATCATACCTATCCATTTTGTTATGATAAAAATTATAATAACGAGTGGATCATCGATTTCTCTAATACGACAAAATAACATAAATGCGATGTGTACGATTTATAAAGTTTTGCCGGGGTTAGTGTTTATGTTTATTTTTAATGACTGTGGATGCAATTTGGAGCGGGGATGACGACGACGCCGTGAATAAAATGCCAGAACGTGATACTCAGGTGGCGAATATTATTTACGATGGAAGTTTGAACGAAGAAGTTAACGAAGTGTTTTGAGAGTCGAAATGTCTGTCAAAGTGAAAAGACAAACGCTTTTAGATTCTGAGTGAATCGTAGAAACTCATGGTTTTACAAAGATGTTTATTGATTTTTTTTTAATTGTGGATAAAAATTTCAAAATTTCTAAAATTTCTACGAGATATCTTGTTTCGGTTTTTAAGTGTAATACCTTTTCTAAAAGGAAATCGGTCTGGGGAGGTAGTTTAAAAAAATTGTTTTTTTGTTTTTCTCAGGAGTTTACTCATTAAATAGGAAAAACAGAAAAAATATCGGTACAATATTAAACAAATATTATTATAGAAAATATACAATGCCTATTTAATTATTTTACTATAATATTGTTGATAAAGTACCGCTATCAACTGAACTGCGCTCAGAATCGTTTTTTCGTTAGAAATGATTTATCATTGCTAACATATGTACATTAAATTTCTTGTTGTATCCTATCTTCCCAATTTCCCACTTACAACAGTAGCACTCACCTACGAAGTATGTTATTTTTTTTTTATTAATAAAACAGTAAAGTAGTTTACTAACAAACATGGAAAATTTAATAATATTAAAACAATTTTACATTATTCATTGGAATAATTCATGTTAATTCGGATTGTTTCTATAGTATTCGTTTATCATAATTTGTTACCATTATAAATTCATTATTCAATATTATTTTCGGCAAATTCTTTAACTCTTATTTTAAGTTTGTATTTTAAAAACGACTTAAAATAATTAAGTTACTATTTACATTTATATCTCTGTTAACGAATATTGTATGTTATTAAAAACAAATGGACATACTTCGCACCATAGGTGAGCTACTGTTATAAGGGAGAAGTTGTGAAGGGTGGATATAGAGAAGAATTCAATGTATTTGTCTATGCAGCGATTAAACATTGATAACTAAAAGCGATTCTGAGTGGAGTTAAATTACACATGTTTTGATAAGCCGTAATATTTACGATTTAAAAATAATTAATTTTGAACATTTTCCCGTTTTTCCTACGTTTTTTTCCGGTTTACGCCATTTATTATGAAAACTGCTGAATAATTAAAAAAAAAACACCCAAAAATACTATCCCAATCAGATTTTGTTTCATAAAAAGTGCTACATTTGATAATCATAAATGGTAGAAAAGTAGTTGTTCATAGAAAAAATATACAAATTAATAAATATTATTGTATAATCAAACCATTACATTTCTCTGCTCTGCTCAGAATCTAAAAAGAGTTTTGTTCTTCTAAAAAGTATATAAGTGATACAATAACATAACAGCTAAAATTCAGCAAAAAGAAACATTAAAAAGTGAAACAATGTTTTAACGAAAAGACATCAATTTTATACTATTTTTATACTGAAAAAAGAAACACAAAAATAAATAACATCATAACACTCATACTATAAACCGTAAGTTTTCTATTTATATATTTTATTTGAATTTGTATAGAATTTTGGGGAAAGGTAAACTTGCTTGTGCATGCATGACTTACGTATAGATTTAGAGATTTACAGGAAACCCGACTTGCATTAAATGCGTTCCTAGGGATCATCAATTATTCATGGTTATCCGTGATATACGTGCAAGAGTTATTCGAGAATAAATGTAAATTCACAAGCATTCAATAGAATGGTGAGTGAAAAAGATACTCATGTTAGTATTCGACTCTAAACAAAAATTAAAATTAAAATTTTCATTGAACACTATATTAAATAGCAATATAAAAATTGTAGGTGGAAAATGTTGGCAATGTTGAAAATATTGGATAATTTTAATTTATACACTATATGCGATCATAAATCATTGCAAATGTAAAAACAATTCTGAATAGGATGTAGTTTTAGTCATGTTTCATCATTACTGCCATATGGATAATCTAGAATCCACAAATTAAACAGCAACAAAATTTACCTAAAGGTGAATCACTGACATTGTCAATAGATAATTCAAATTATGTACCATTAGACCGAAATTTCGCATCTTTTAATGTACGACATAAAAAAGACGTCCTAGGATAATAAAGATGGGTGCAGCCACTGTTATAGGCAATTTAATATATATTTGTAAGCAACGACATACCGCAATGCTAACGAAAAAACGATTCTGAGCGGAGTTCAGTTGATAGTGATACTTTTTGAACAATATAAATGTAAAATTATAGTAAAATAATTAAATAGGCTTTATATATTTTCTTTAATAATATTTGTTTAATGTTGTACCGATTTTCTCGGTTTCCCTACGGTTTTCCCGATTCACCTACATTTTTCCTAGTTTTCACATTTAATAAGAAAACTCCAGAGAAAATCGAAAAACGACCTCTCTAAATTACCTCTCCAGTGAAATTTCCTATTAATTGAATGGCTATCATTAAAATTTAGAACAAAATTGCTGATTAAATAGTTATACACATGAAAAAAGAAAGCCATCATATTTTTAACTAATACTTACATTTTTTACATTTTCCCGTTTTTTTTTTTTTTTTTAGTTTTTCATATTTTTCCGAAAAAAAATCATTTCTTTAATGTATCTTCCCACACAAATTTTCTTTCAGAAAAGAAGGTACACGTAAAAATTTGATCAAGTCCTCTGGTAGAAGGGTTTTCACAGAAAAAAAAACTTCTTTGTATAACCATAAGCTTCTTCACATCATTCAGAATCCAAAAAAATTTTAAAATCAGAGAATTTTAATTAATTTTTTATAGTTAAAAGTAAATTTAAAAAAAACACGTTATCTCTCTGAAATTAATAACTACCTACTTTATTACAACAAGTTGAAAAAAAACACGATTATAAGTAATAATTTGGTTACCAGATCCGTTACATTATCCTTGTTTCAATTTGAGACATCTAACGTCTTATAAAAATAATTATGAGTACTGTATTTTTTTACTTGTTTTATATTGTTATTACGATAAAAAATGATTTGATTAAATATTTTACTTTTCACAGTCTATTTAATATATAAATATATAAATTCTAATATAAATTGTTATATTTTGATACCGTAATTTCGAAACATGAGTAAGATGAACGGGTTATCATTATTAATGAATAGCATTTTGGAGAAAAAAATGATATAAGCAGAAACCTACCAATGTAATATTATTTAAATATGCTATTTAGAGGTAATAATAACGGTTTTTAGAATTCTGAACACAAGTGTAGAGATTTTACATACACGTTGTGTCCGCTCTTTCATAGTTGCCGATATTGATGATTTGGTAGCTAATTCTATATTTTATAATGTTACTAATTTTCTATCTATATATTTATATGAAATATTTTCTGACTGACTGAATGACTTATTCATTATCGCCTAGCTCTAACTACTGGACAAAACGGGCTGAAATTCGGCATACAGTTAGCTATTATGATTTTTGAAAATTCAACCCCCCAGTTGGTAAAATAGAAGTTTTTAGGTATTTTTGATACGAATATTTAATTATTTATTTATTTTTGTTTATTTATAAGTTACCTTAGTAATACGGATGAAATAATAAAAAAATTAGCCAGGGCAATGCCAGACGCGATAACTAGCGGGACGAGAAGGTTTTTTGGTATTATTGGAACATTAATTTAATTGTATTTGTTGATTTATAGGTTATATTGGCGAGGCTATAATTTGGTTGTGACGGACAAGAAAAATATAATTATTATTACTATTGTTTACACTTTTATCTAGCAACATAGCAAAGCATTAGCGGATCAGCTAGTCGCCCGGCAATTTTTTTTGGTTTTTTATTTCTTCTTTATCATCAAGGTAACTTATAAACAAACACAAATAAATAAATAATTAGATATTCGTACCAAAAATCCTTAAAAACTTCGATTTTACCCAACGGCGGGGGGGGGTGTTGAATTTTCATAAATCCTCTCATTGCGGATGCCTAAGTCGCAATGATGAATCAGTCAGGGCATGTTATTTTATATACATAGAAGATATACTATTATATACCACGATACTATATACGACTAAAAAGCATATAAAGTAGTAGTAGTAGTTTTTGGATGTGGGGATGTACGTCTACTTTAATGTTATCAATGAGTGGCTTCGAGTTTTAATCAACATTGGTGCTATATACAACTAATACAAATTATATCGAACAAAAATCTATTACATATATGTAAGGTAACGCCTACCTTACATATATTAACTACGCCAGTTTTTATAGTTACAAATAAAAATATAAAAATATATATTTATTATTTACCATCTATTATAAGTACATCTATCCAGCATATAACCAATATATGATTATAATAAACAATAGTATAATATAATTATATTATATTATTTAATATAATCATTAAAGATATATTTTCATTTATTTCATCAACTAATAGAATAACGAAAAGAAAATACAACCAACAAAAAAAAAGATCTTTCGGGAAGACCGAGAATGAAGTGAGAAGTAATAAAAATTGGCGTGGATAGTAGGTGAACTAAATTATTAAACTGGATTATTGATACTGGAGTATAAGTTATTTCGAGACAAGATGGTCTTCGAGGCTGAATAATCTCAAATAAACGTACTCGTAGTAATATATATATATATATATAATACTAAATACTGTGATAAAGTATATTTTAATTTTGGTTGGCTTTTTCGGATTATTTAACAGCTTGTGTCTTACCTACGCCGTATATTGTTTGTGATTTAATTGTGTAATTACATATTCGGTTAATTTTATTCATGAATATTAATCTCGTGTATGGCAAACATTGAATTTAATCATTGAATATGGGTCTTAATGTGTGTAATATTGAATATATTATGTAGATCCTACAGGATACGTGGAGAAAAAAAAAATTGTAAAATGTAGTATAATTTATGTGTGGACATTTGCTACGAGACTTCGTTTTATATTTTTAATATCAAACTAAGGTAGGTATTTGAATATGCTTACCATCTGTTTGATAATATTGTTGAGAAAAATAATGCACGAACGTTTGCATTAAAATATAAACAACAGCGTGATACACGATAATAAAATAGCCATTATTTCAGCAGTTTTCTGTGATTTTTTCCCTATTGTGCAGAATGAGAAAAGTACGATTCACAACACACATTTTCTGTTATCTTTTGTAAGAATGGTAGGTACGTCGGAAAATGGCAAACAATCATATATTTTTAGTTAATCTTCTATAGTATTTGTTATGCAGACTAAACTGCAACTAGCAGTAATCGAGTTACACCCCATAAAAGATCAAGGCCCGTGACTAATATAAATAAACACCACACATAAACAGTTTTGTCTATTTAATCTATTGATAAAGTCATTTTTTAAATTTTATTTATAATTTTTTCAATATCGGGGTAATCGTCCGAAATAGTGAAAAATCTACACAATAAATGTTTCTGTAATATTTATTTATATTTTAATTTTTTTTATTGCAAATTAGTGAAAAATTATCGCAGAGACCTGAAATATAAACTGATTACTTATATTAGCCCTTTTTAAAGATTCTAATGATATTTGAGCTATTATTGGCAATTAAAATTTTTTTATTTTATATAAATTAAATCTTTTAATTCAGTAAAATGTTTGAAAATTTATTATGGGTTTTTTTTTTATTCTACCATTTTACACCATTGTCTAACAAAATAATAAATACTTAATTGTAACTATTATTTTTTTTCTTAAATTATACAATGATAGTTTTATTTTCAAAACAATAACTTTGTGATCAATAATTGTTATTCATTACATTTTAATATAGCTAGATGCTAGACGGATAGAGGGATGGTTAAGGTTGTACATTTTCATACTCTTATAACAAAGAAGTTTGCATACTTTAGGCTGTAGGATTATTTATATTTTTATTAAAAATATTAATATTTTATAACATTCATTTTAAGCCTTTTAGGTACCTATAATTAAATTTTACATTCAATTTTTTTTTAGTAAATACACCCTAAATAACAGCAAGGTTCATATTATTGTGATAATAATGCGGACTATGCGATATCGCTGTATCAGTTTTAGTTTTCTAAAAGAAAGAAAATCACAACAAATTAGAATTGCAATTATAACAACATATACCTACTATCTAGTTATAAAATAAAAATAAAACGAAAATTGTATATATTTTATTGACAAAAACTACTTTTGAGACTCTATCAAAAGTCATCATAATTTTCATTAAATTTCAAGGGGGTGTTGAACACTTATAACCTCCCTTTGTATACGCACCTGAATATAGGAACCTATAGTATATTTTATCGAATATTATTGCTTATATAGATATTAAACATTGACCTTAATGCATTATATACACATTTATATCTATCTATTCCTGTTAGCAATTCAACGTTCTAGAGACGTATTATTGGAAGGGACGGTTCTTCTTTACCCACGAGGCCTTATACTATAGAGGATATGGTTTTTTTTGCTCCTCCTCTTCCGGTTCTTCGAAGCTTAAGATTAGGCTCGTGATCCCAATAGACATCCTGACACAAATTCGTTCTTAGAATTGACCAATCTACCCTTGTCCGCCGTAAAGAAGATTGCGCCGTGGACGATGAGGGAGTTTTCTCCCCAGTTCTATTTGTATCAATTTTAAAAATTCTGTTTCATTTCACACGATGACGATAAAATCGCCGAGTTTAGTAAACAACTTATAAACGTCTTAAATAACAACAATAATTTCAGGAGGCCTGTATACCTAGATATGTATATGACGAACGCAGTGCCACTATTTCCCTATCTGCATGTGTACAATCTTAAAGCTGTGTAGCGTACATTAAGTTCAAAAATTCCGTCAATTCAAGACTTCGAGTACTTAATTTTCGTATATGATGGAATTTTCATGAATTTGTTTTCCTATAGTAATAAAGTAACTGTATCTTCTAAGTTATACCAGTTATAACACTAGGATATTGGTTAAATTGTATTTACTGCTAATCTATTGAATACTATTTAAAATATTAAATACAATACGATTATATTAGATTATAATCAGGTTCTGGATTAGGACAAAAAGTTGAAAAATTAAGTTTGTTCCACATCATTTTTTACTCAAATGATTTTCATAAATATTTGATATTAAATTTCCTCTATATAAAAAAGAAAAACATTAAACTTAATTTTTTTTTTATGACTTTTAATGAATCTCTTGGTAAATTTTTACGCATTTCTATTAACTCTTAGAATTTAATCACACAATCGGTACCAAATAAAAATTTCATATAAAACACGCAAAATTAAAATGTCTATAAATTGCTCAAAAATTGCTTACATTTTTTTAAACATTTTACTGTATCTAGAAAAGACTAATATAAGTTTTTAGTGCAAATTTCAAGTCTTTACGAATATTTTTAACTAAATTACAACAAAATGTAACAAATTTTAAAAACTAATAAAAGCGTAAATTTCGTAAATTTCCCATTTTTCTTAAGTTTTATCATAGTTTTCAAAAAAAGACTTCCTTTAAGTACCATCTCGACAATATTTTCTTTTAGCAATGGTGCTGTGTGTAAATATCGGAACAAGATTTCTGGTAGAATTTTTGTACACACTATAAAAAAAAAAAAAAAAAAAATAAAAAAAACCCTCTTTGTAAAATAAGTACATTCTTCGTTACACTCAGAATCTAAAATTTAAAAATGACCTTCGTAAAGTATCATACAGTTAAAAATTTCTTTGAGAAAAGGTGCTACATTGTATATCAAAACGAGATTTTTTCAAAGATAAAAAAAATAAAATAAAAATAAATACCATTGTAAAACCAATACATTCCTCGCTACGCTTCGAATCTAAAATTCAAATATCATATTATTATATTATTTGAAATATAAAAAAATATGATTTTAGATTTTACACAATTATGTGGTTTTTTTTTTAATATTTCACGGAACTCATCAACAAGACGCTTCTCACAACACTGATCATTTCTTTTTTTTCAACGATTAAGAAAAGCTTTTAACATATTTTGTACGATTTTTCAAAAAAAAAGAAAACGTAACTAAAAAACCTTATTTTACACGGCTAATTTTCAGGAGAGTTGTAGGAAATTAGTGGGGGGGAGGTACAGTCTTTTTAGTCCTTCGCCCATTCTGCTATACTGCTATACACTATAGTAAATAATTTAATAATATTTTCAGCTACATTAATAACAATAATAATTGAAAAACGTTGATCGATGGAAATATTGTTAGTTTTGATTTTTTTTTTTTTACAATTTCAATATTATTTAATGTTTTAATTTTTAAAACTTAAGAGTTTGAACACGCGATTTTTAATCTACAACCCGCCTATATACGAATGTACCCACAGATAATTTATTAATTTTCTGTTTATAAATACGATGAAGCTTAATTTATATAATTAAGGATAATACCACCTCGTATAGTTACCGACATCATAATAATTTCTAGCTAATATTTTTTAAAAACTATATTATTGAAGTTTCCTTAAACAAAAAAGTCTCGCCAATAGAATGTATTTTTAAATCATTCACATTGTTTATTATTGTTTTGGATTTTGTGTATCTATTTATACCGATTCTTATATATTATATAGCAATAATAAAACTTATATTTTTTTCCATGTCATTATTATAAAATAAATTAACATACAATTATTAGCTCATCTATGTCGAACGTTTTATTAAATCGAATATCTTATAATATATTGGTTTTACTATAATTTATGCTTTTTTTTTTATTGTTGTTATTGTAGTTATTTTTTATAAAGATTGATTTTAGGTTCAAATTTTTACAGAAACTGTTAAAATCATAGTATTTCAAAACATGTATTACTTAACTTCGCTCAAGATCGTATTTCATTAGGAATGATTAATCATACAAATATAAATGAAATTATTCTATTTACCTACCTTACGAATTTTCTATTTACAAAAGTAACACACTTATCGACATTATAAACTCTTTTAAATATTATTAAGTATTGTAGCCAATGCTGCTAGACCATGTCGTACATCATTCAAAAATCATATGATGGCCTCCTCAATACACAAACTAGATCTGAAATGCTAAAATGGTTTGAAGCAATATTGGTAGAAAAGATATCAACAGACAGAAAAAAGAATTTGCAAAAAACACATTATCATAAATCAGTACATATTCCTCGCGGTGCGAGACTCTTAAACGAATAACTTATCTATTATTTATTGATGTATGTATACACTTATGTAGTATATTATAATACTTACCTAAAGTAAAATTGTATATAAATTCAATAAGATTTTAATACTGATTATGGGATATATAACAATGAAGTAATAATATAAAATAGGTAGACGAATACTTTCGGAAAGGAAATTTTTGAATAAGTACCTTTATTTTACGTTTTTAAACATCACGAATATGGTAGTATATTGTGATTGTATATCATAATTGTTTAACCCTATAAAAAAACAAATATAATATATTTTCGAAACATAAATATCGTCTGTTTGCTACTAAAGGAGTAGGTGTAACTTGTATAAGTATTTTAAGTACTGAATTTCCTGATCCATGTAACATATTTGCAGCAATTGGAAATAAGTGAAATTAATGATTTCATAATATAACGTCCATAAAAAATAAAATAAACAATTATAGTATTATAATTTCTATAATAAGCCGTTGGTAAATCCACCGAATATTACATAGGTGAATATAAACCGCGTTTATAATATATTATATTTGGGAACATACTAGGTATATTTACTATGATATTTCCGGTTGGGCGGTTTTAAGAAAATGCGGTGTTTTTTTTTTTTTATGGAAAACATCAGATTTGAAATATTATAACGTACAAAACACGTATAATTTACATTATATAATACGAAATATATCACGTGGTTAAATATATAACAATGTATTATATTTTCTTCTGTTCTGTAAATGCATAAAAACATCCAACAATAAAAAGACATAATACTGCAACACGGGGCGAGAACCATTCAAATGATATGATGTAAAAAAAAAAAAAAAAACATCAACATACAAAACAGTAGGGATTACACCACTATTACAAGGCGATCTATTTATCACGATCCAGCGATTTTCTCGGAGGATATTAAGTGAATTTGATTTATATAGGTACAGTTGACGAAAGTAATAATATTATAATTCTACTTTTGTAACAAGTAAAAAGTAATGCCTCTCTCCCGTGTTTTTTTTTAATCCACATAATATAGAATTGATTATATTTCAGGCAACGGTAAGTATTTAGACCATTCAAAAATTTATGAACTATAGAAATTTGGTTATCTTTTAGTTCAAATATTCGAAAAAATCATTAATTGTGATTATGTTTGGAAAAGTGGTAGAGAAAAAAATCTGAGATCAGGCACGTTACCAGACTGTCATTTCGGAGGAGAGTTCCATGTTCAAAAAATTATATGATATTATTATTATCTTGGTATATAATATTTTAATTAAAAAGAAAAAAAAAACTCGAAAAACGAATTTTCCCTTAGATTTATGAAAAAATGGAAAAAAAAGGTCCAAAGAGAGTAATAATTGAAAACATAAATATAAAAAACATGACGATTTTTCTGACGATTGACCTGGTTAAATTCATTATTAGTTATGGTTTTAAGATGTTCGTTAATGGTAATAAGTTTGCGAAAATGGCATGGTTATTGTTATTACTAGAGCTTGAATTTAAATTCCCTAAAAATATCGAAGAAATGCCCTTTAAACAAATTAAACGGATTAAAAGCGTCCGACAATCGGCCACACGCGCCACTGATATTATAATACTATCGCTCGATAAAAAATACTCCTATGTAAATTGACTTGTCTAATTTAAAATCAGGTTACCTGATATTATACCATTCAGAATAAAAATGATTTATAATACATAGGTACATATGTTTAAATGTGTGTATGAAATCAGTTTCTAGATTCTAAGTGGAGCGAAGATGCTTATGGTTTTACAAAGATTATTATGTTATTTATTTAGTTTTTCTTTGCTCAACTTTTCTGCCAGAAGACTTGCTCAGATTTTTAGGTATAGCATCTTTTCTGAAAGGAAATTGGTGTTGGTACTTTAAAAAAATTATTTTTCGGTTTTTTTACGAGTTTTCTTGTAAACTTTGAAAAAAAGAATAAAAAACTGGGAAAAAACGGGAAAATGTACAAAATATATTTTTACCAGCAATTTTTCTAAAAAGAAATTTGACTAGAAAGGTACTTTAGGGAGGTCAATTTTCGAGTTTTGAAATACTTTTTCCAGCAAATGTGAAAAACCGGGAAAAACGTAGGGAAACTGTGAAAATCGGAAAACAAATATTATTAAAGAAAATGTATGATTCTTAATTAATTATTTTTTATAATATAACCTATATATTGTGGACAAAGCATCACTATTAACTGAATTCCACTCAAAATCGTATTTTCGTAAGCAATAGTTTATCGTTGCTTACAGGTATACATTTAATTACCTATAACAGTGACTGCACCCATTCCCATTATCTTAGGATATCTTTTTATTACATAATAAATATACAATATTATAACACGAGAAATACGTCAAAAATGTAAAAAAAAAAAATCGTAAAAATGTCCCAAAAAGTATAAAATCCACTGAAAATGCAAAAAATGCTCCAAAATATTTTTGTAGTTATAACATGGAGCATTTGAAATATATTTGTAGCTTAAGTAGCATCGTGTAAGACATTCCAAAATAAAGATACAAATATATTGAAATCCGAGTTATTACAAATAATATAATTTATTTAATAGTAAATAAAGTACTGGCTAGATATCTAATTATTACTTTACCAAAATCCAAACATCATAACTGTTCATTTCGTTTAGTTATGATATTTCAATGACCTATAACTACAGTTATCTCTTAAATCACTAAAACAGTTTGTTTGTTAAATACAGTCACCACATTACATTTAATTATTTGCCAAAACAAGCCTGTGGAGATATAATATAATATAATCTTTTAGGAATTGAAGAGGAAAACAAATTTAAACATATGTTTTCCGTAAACTGCTTAGATCATGGGCTTAATTTATAGCTCAAAGGTAAATGCGCATTTTCATTATTTGATAAAATAATATCTAAAGTGAAATACATTGTAAAACATATTAAAAAAACCCATGTATTATCTATATTTAGATTAGGAAGTATATTATGATGCAGATTCGATATTACGATAACACAATATGTTGCTATACAATTTTTTTTCACTCAATTTTTTTCTATTTTTCCAGATTTATATTTTTCCGGAAATTTTCTATTCCTATCCCTGACTGAGTCGCTTATCTTAAAGAGTGACTAAATTCGCTTCTACATCGCCGTCCTGCACGAGTTCATTAAAGCATTATAGGTTTGTTGGAAACTCATACTTTTATATTTTATCACATGTATGCTCTATATACGCAGTAGGTACTAGTAGGATTTTCTATTTAATCTCGCAGAGCTTAGATGATTCACCGGCCTGTAATGTGAACAAGGGAGGCCTTGAAACTCGTTTGCCGGTTTAATGAAATATTCATTATATTTCGCGTCCGCGTTAATAACTGTCCTAGGATTTAAATCCACCACGTTTGGTCAAAATAATACATAATGAACTAGGCAACATATTAGAATGTTTTAGTATAATCTTTCAGAAAATTCAAAATAGTAATACTAAATTCAATATTATATACTTTATGCAGATATGTATATATATATATATATATATGGCCAAGATTTAAATGCACCAAAAAAACCATCAAACAATTTTCTAAAAATATAGCCAAAATTACTTTAAAAAAATGGATTTTTCCTCGAAAATTATTTATAAATTATATTTTTTAATTATTTTAATTATTAGGTAATTTATAATTTTTATTTCATTACAAAAAAAAAAAAAAAAAATTAAAAACCAACACATATCATTTGGGACTGTATTCTTCATTCTAAAAATATCAAAATATAAATTTAAGTATGTGTTAAATAATTTTACATAATACATTTAAAATTTCTTATTAAATTATATGTCAAGGAAACATTTTAGATACTGTTTTGAATTAGCTAAATTTAAATTATTAAGTTGTATAATGTACATTGAAATTAATAAATTGATCTGCATATGCTTTCACTACTTGATAAAAATTAATAACGATAACGAGTTTTTGTTTTATTATATATTTAAAAAAAAAAACTTAAGAGTTTCTAAATCTCTAAACTACTTATATGTTTCTAACCCTGTGCTTATTAAGTAATTAATAATCTTCATGCAAAGTAATTTTTTAATGATTCCTCAATGTAATGAAAATGTATTAAATACCTGCAGTGGCGCCGAACTAATTTTGTGTATGTGTGGCAATAAACAATAATTTATACCTACCTACCTCTACACTGTATTACACTTAAGTCGCGAGAGACATAGAAACTACCAAATAAATTATTATTTTCATAAATTATACTTGTATTATTTACTGAATAATGTTAATATATTAATGCATAAATAGGCACTTTAATTTTTAATTAGCATAGAAATGATTTATAACATGATCATTAAAAACCATGGTTGACATGTTTTTATTATTTTCAATTTTGTTTTTTTGTTATGATTCAGTTAAAAATATTCGTAGTGACTTAGACAGAGAACTTATGTTTAAATTTTCTAGAAGTAATACAATTTTAAAAACATATGAGCCATTTTTGAACCATTATAAACATTAAGCATTATAATTTTTGAAGTTTTTACGTAATTTTTATTCGGTAAGTACTCTTTTGATAAAATCGTTAGACTTAACAGAAATGCTTGAAAATTTAACAGTAGATTTATTATAAGTTTTTATTAATGACCAACAAGAAAAAGTTGAGTTTAATGTAGTATTTTTTCTATCGTCTCTGTGTCCACCTGTATAGTCTGCGTACAACATAGTGATTTAGCTGTAGCCGCTGTTGAAGATTTAGAAATCTATTGGGTACTATTGGTTATATATCGTAAAATAAATAATTAAGTAGTTATAGTTATAGTTAAATAGTTATCTGCTTTTTACTAATGTGACCTAAACACGCTACGGCAATCTAGGAATAGACTAGTTTACGTTCACTAGTTCATTAGATCTATTTGTCAACTAGTGTTATTTTATGATATTAGATAACATAAAACACTTGTGAACGTTATTATTTTATAGCTATAGATAATAATAATAATAAATACAGTGGTTATAACTATCTATAAATAGATATCGTGACACATCATACATTTTAATCGTAGATGTCAATTAGATTTTATTGATTATCGAAATCAAGTTGATAGTGAATTTAAATTTGTATTAGTCTATGACAACAGTCGTCAATTCTGAAACTAAACAATAGATTAATTAAATGAAATTTAGTCTGAATTAACTATTATTCATGGTAAACTTCGTTACAATCAGCCCCACATATTAGTGGAGAAAAGAAATCATTATATGGAGAATATGATAATATTACCTGAACGAAGGATAATAATATAACTAAATGGAATGGATGGTTAAGATTTATTAAATATATATAAAATAAAGGTTTCCATAGAGGTATATAATAAAGTATTTATGAATCTATGTTTAGCTGTTCCCCAAAAGTAGGCATTTCTATTAACAGCAAACAATATTTTAAAAGTTTTGGACACAGATAAAAATTTAAATATATACATATAACAAATATATTTTTTTATAATTATTGTTTTATTTATTTCAGCTGTGAACTATTATGAAATTTTGTATAAATATACTAATTAAAATAATTTTGTTTTAGTAATAATTATGGTAGATTAAAAAAAAAAAAAAAAAAATTACGAGAGAACAAAATTTAGTACAATGTGAACAGAAAACTTTATAAAGCTCAGTGATGTTTGTAATTTTATTTGTTTAATATTTTAATAATTGAATAATAATCCTAATAAATTTATGTTGTACAAATCAGACCAAACTTGTTCAAAATACTCGTGCATTAGTTAATTCGTTATTGTTAATTTGTTAAATATCTAGTTAGTATGTATGAATGTATAATAACTAGTGGAAGTATGTACTTTTGTATTCATTCAATACATTATCTGAAAGTGGTCATAATTCTATAACATAGCTAGTTATTTCATACATTAACGCTAACATTTATATTATAATATAACTGTTTTGTTTGGTTTTTTTTTTAAATAATACTACATAGGTTCTTACATAAAACGTATAATCAGTTACAAATTTGTTAGTTCTTTCAGAAAAAAAATAAAACTTTCTCAACCAAAACTTTTTTTTTTATTTAGATGTAGACCTTCGAAACCAATTAGAAACTCCAGATGTTCACGTTTTTTTTTTTTACTCTAAAAAAAAAGAAAAGTGTACTTTCATTTCCCCGAGTGAGAATTGTATTTATTTATTTTTTGGTTTTTTTTTCATTATCATCTAAAAGTTTTAGACTGTACTGTAACTTTTCTTGCTTTTTTCTTTCTGAATATTTACTATTTTTTCTCTATAATATTCATATCATATTTTATCTTTTAAAATAGTGTAATATAAACACGTAAGAATTAATATTTTAATACGAATATAGTTATACAGTAATGTGTCATTTTTATTTTGTACGTTTTTATTCAAAAGCACATTATATTCCCTAAACCGAATTAATTAATGTATAAAATTTAAAAAATAACTTCATCTACAGACATGCCATCGGTTTTTATTTTTATTTAATTTTTTTTTTGGTAATTTATTGGAAGTAAAATAATATTTTCGTTTTACTACTGTAGTATAAATGTCTTAGTGAAAATAGAAAATCTGATTTTACGTGTGGTAGTTGAAAATATACGGTATTCCGTTTTGATATTATTTTAATATGTACTTCCTTACCTTCATAACTTTTACTGGATATACCTGGGAATGGTATTTTTTGAGTTATCAAATTTTGTAGTTTTATTTTAGATTGTATCGCACGTGTTAATTTTTTACCATATAAATAATAACTTAGCTTAACTTAACATATAAATAATAGCTTGCAAAAAAAAAAAATGACACAATTAAAAAAAAGTAATGGAATTCGTGTGTACCATTATACTCAACCCAGATTGTTTTATTTTCGCACTAGAATACAATATAAAAAGTAGTTTTAGATTCGGAACAACGAACTGGGAAACTATTAGTTTTACAATGATGTTTATTGTTTAGGTATTCTTTTGTTTCGCAAAAGACGTAGACAAAAATATCTTCAATATGTTTCGTTCGGCATTTTATCCAGTAGATAATTTACTCGGGCCATATGTATAGGTACTCGTTCAGAGAGGACGACTTCCCATTTGGACCGCGTGGAACGGGACTGTTCACCGAAAAACGTAGTATGAAGGTACAATAAATAGCAGCGAAACATGATTTTAATTTCTAAGTATATGTTTCAATACGGTTTTTTGTTTTTCTGGTTATTGTCTGCATAGACGTGTATGCGTGTATTGTATGCAATATATATATAGGTACCTATATGTCATTATTTAGAACCATTCAATGCGATATCGTTTGTATGGTTGGAATGGTAAATATGACAGGACTGTGACGTCCCCAACAGTATACGGTTGGTACACACTGTACAGATTATAATAATTGTATTACACCTACAACAGCAAATTCCCAAGTATAATCAATTGAATGCACTATTAATATAATAACCGGAAGGGTAATGAAATCGCGCGTGCAGACTCGGTCCGCGCGATTGACACCTGCGTGGGTATACAGGCCGTTCCACGAAGATATACACCTGGAATATCATCGGAGATAATTTTTTTTTTATTTTTAAATTACTCACAGGGACGAGGGCTGCAAATATTTATATTTGAATTAATTTTTTTTTTTTTTTTTTTTTTTAAATAACTTTTATTATTTCNATTAATATAATAACCGGAAGGGTAATGAAATCGCGCGTGCAGACTCGGTCCGCGCGATTGATACCTGCGTGGGTATACAGGCCGTTCCACGAAGATATACACCTGGAATATCTCCGGAGATAATTTTTTTTTATTTTTTTTTTAAATAACTTTTATTATTTCGGAACATTTTAATATAGCCATTTTGTAGAATTTATTTCTTTGAAAATTTCAACGTAGCGCACATTTATATCCGACAAATGGTCTCTACGTAATAGCCGTTTTAAATTCTTCTTATCCGCGTGAAAACCGATGTTATCTAGGGAATAACCTAAACGCAGTACGCGGTTAGGCGGACTGCTATATTTGATACGCCGTTCCACATCCGTGCAGTGATTGCAGAACCGATGGCGGACCACCGCACTTGGTGTGATCCCTGTTCTTGCGTCCATGGCTATTGTACGCGATACGTTGCTACGCCCTACATTTGAACGGGGGACACTTACTAAAGTGACCCGCCGAGGAGCCGTACACAGCTGTACACGTATTAATACCTGTAATTGGAGCGCTGACCATGCTTTATGCCGTTAACGTTCGACAGACTGTGTATCAATTACAGTAGTTGTCTATACGCCTGGAAAAGTGGTCGATAAAACCACGCGTTCTATACGTGTGACATATAGAACATAGAGATTAATCGAAACCCGTACATACCCATCCCACACACCCGGATAACAATTTACCTAAAGCCTCCGTTTTTTTCGTTTTTTTTTCTGGTTTTTAGTTCAATCGTCATATTATTTTAACTGGCGGATCTTCAAGTGAACCACTGAGCAGCTTTACAGTACAATGAGGTACGCGAAACACAAATTCGCACATTTAATTAAGCTCACACTCGTACAGAATACGTCGGTAATCGGATAGCAGACAATAATATCCCACATTACACGGTTCGGTTGTATGCCGTACATATTATAATATGTAAAAATTTGTTTTCGCGCCGCGTCACATCACATCTGGCCGCCCGGACACATTGGCAACGTAGCGCCATACAAGATCGTAAAACCGTCGACGACCGCACACCCCCTAGTTTCTCGCTGTTCTATTCAAAAAATGATTTCGCTCTTGCCGTTGTATACAATATAGCGAACCCAGGTATAATGTAATTATAATAATGCCGATAATACTAATATCTTGTCCTTATCACGTATAATAATGCCGATAATACTAATATCTTGTCCTTATCACGTAGATATTTTTTAAACATTAACTCCCGAACAGACCCGACACTCACCCGGTCTCATATACCACCCGTTCAACTTGTTTACCATTGTTTTCTCTCGTTTTACCTGAAACCTGTCCGAGTACTATTTTAATTTGATTGTCTATTCTATTACAATTATAACGTACTTTTGAAAAGTTTTTTTATACCATGCATACAAAATACATTTCGAGTAGTTTTGATAATTCGACGCCAGGGAAAAGAGATGCTTAGCCAAATTAGGGGACAACTTTTTTTTGTTTTATGGAAAAAAAATAGTATATTTGTAGATTCTGAGTGGAGCGAAAAACGTATCGATTTTACTATAGTGTGTTTTTGCACTGGAAATCTTGTTCCGAGGGATCCACAGTTGACCTTTCAATATTCCGTATAAAAATCATACATTATATTTAAGACTGTTATTATAATCGTGATCGTTATCATACTTGGTATAGAAATAAATGCTTGAGCATTTACGGGCTTATAGGATTTTTAAATCTTCAATTGCTCGTCCTAACTACTTGAGGAAAATGACTTAATGTATATTATTTTCGCTGAAACAAAAATTATAATAAAATCGCAGTATTTCTTATTACCCTGAAATCTGACCGCACGTTCAAAAATATTAAAAGTTACTATACCATTATACGAGATTATAACATTTCATTTAAGAATATTATATTTATTTCGAACTAAAAACCTTTTTGAAATAACTAGGATTATTCTTACAAAAATTATACTGTAATAATTAATGATAGTGACTTTCAGTCCTTTAAGTACCTGCTCATAACAGAACCTAATCTAACCTACTTATTATCGTTGTGCACACGCTGTGATAATAATAATTTAGTACGTGGATATACCTCAGTATTATAATCGAGTTATAAAATGTATAAATAATATACTATTATCCACTATAAGTTTTAGAATCTAATTTGCAATTTAACTTTAAAATTTACTACTTGTGAGTATAATAATAATATAATTTACTAAATAGTTAATGAATTGATATAATTATTTAATTCAAGGACTGTTTTATACATTATATATATATATATATCTAAGTTATTTAACTTAGTTGGATCATTCTAGACATTTTTAAACTGTATAATCATACTAAAATTTAAATCATTTTATAGGAATGATTTATTTTATTATGTTATTTAGTAGCTACCTATCGTGGCATACCTTCAGCGGAATATTTATAATTTTAAATGATTCGAGTTACACACAGCTTATTATTATTACTATTATTTTTTGTTTTCGTCATGGAAAATAAATGAATACCGTGTAAAATACAAATTATGCACGTATACATGAGTATAAATATTATTTTCAACTATTTATATGTATACTAACTGTCTCGCCCGGCCTTGCCCGTGACAAATTTTGTTTTTTTGTTTTTACACATATTTCTTTTTGATTTTAATCGGGTCAGTAATGAATAAAAACAAATAGGTGGAAAGTGAGTAAAACCTTCGGCGGACTAAAAGTATTCTGTTGTGACATATTATATTTTTAGATTTTAAATTATTATTTGCCTTCAGTATAAAATATTTCAGGATACACCACGTTAAGTGTTTCCAATAAAATATAATAATACCATAAAATGTATTATTGTCAAAGCAACATTATCAAATGAATTCGGCTCAGAATCATTTTTTTGTTAGCAATAGTTTACGTTGCTTAGGGTATGCATTAAAATTCCGTCTGTAGCCTACCTTCCGAACTTCCCACCTACGACAGTGGCTGCACTGACGTGCGAAGTATGTCCATCCTTTTTTTTTAATTTCATCCGTGTTACCAAGGTAATCCAAATAAATAATATTAATATTAATAAAAATAATAATACTTAAAAACCGTATTTCGAGGGATGTTTTTCAATAAGGGATGGATCTCAATAGCTATAAATCTTCCCCGAGACTCGACCGATCCATCGGTATTGGAGTATATCCCGAACAATAAAAAGCTACATCATTTTATACTATATATATATTGATATTTATTTTGAATTAAATTAATATTATGTAATATTTAATTAGGATTGTGTTTTTAAGTAAGAGTTCAATTCATACTTGTACAATTTTAGGTTTCCTATGATAACAGGAAGATATATAATGTAGATAAGGTGGTTTTTTTTATTTGGTTAGGTTAGGAAGAATGTTGAAAGAATATCGATTATAATAAACTGTGTAGATTATTTTTATAACTGCAGTACCTATGCGTAGGTATGTATAACTTTTTTATGTAATTTTTAACATAATATTATCGTGTTCAACTTAATAATATTAAATTATTAATAATAATAATAATACGTTTAAATATATTATAGGTAAGTATATCAAAAACATAATTTATGGCTTGATTATGTAAAATAATTATATCAAAATTATAAAAAATAATAGGTATAATAATATTAGTACCTGTCACTAAACCTGTCACTAACCAACTTGTCTAACCAGACTCGATTTTCAACACCAAATTAATAAAATGTTTGAATAAATAATATAACAGACTATTGCTACGGCTTAATAATTTTTAATTTCACGTAGAATCATATGTTTTTTAATTAATAAAATAATAATAAAAAAATTTAAACTTCAGTAGCAGTGAATATAGAACAAAAACTTAATAGATTATGCAAATGTATTTAATACATTTTTTAATACAATTATTTATTTTAATGTAAAGAGTGGGCAAATACTATAAGTTTTACCCTATTATTTTTCCTTTTAGATTTTAGTGTTACCGAAGAAAAAACTTTTCAGAAAGTTTTGTCTAGTCAATTTTTAGATTTATTTATAATACGCTTATTTGTTCAAAATTGTAAATATTAAATTTATTTTAATGCATTCGATTATACTACATGATAATGTTTTTAACTTTACAAAATTTCTAAGAAAATCAATGTTTTTAAATTGTAATCGTTTACAGACATTCTGCGTATTATTAATTTTATTTAGAAATCGAAATTCCTTTCGACAGTTTCACATATTATAATTAGCATTACCTATTATATTTTGACAATATTATTGCGAATTTGACAGTAAAACATTTTCAAAACGGAATAGTCCCGTGGGATTTCATCACTTTAGGGATTAAAATATTATTAATTTTATGAACATAATATGCCAACCCAACTCACGGAGATTTTCCATATAATATTGAAGATATGAATAATTATTGTAAATAAAATTAATACACAATTTAATATGTATGTGTCGTAGGTTATCATCATGTTGCGTTTTAGAATACCATAATTATGATAATATATTATATTTAACGCACTTTTAACATGTTGTTGTTCTGTTCACATATAAAGTCAATCATTTTGTAAATTATATATTATTAAACTTGAATGTATGAGCACAACTACAAATTTTACTTGGTGGAGTTTGACAAATGTATTCTACGTAAACTCGCGGGGAGAATTCATCTCTTACCTCTCTCAGCTTATCTTTAAAAATTTTATTTTTGTAAACCATTTCAATTGTTTATATCATGTTTTAATGATACGTTATGGTAATTTCTCAATTGCTCAGCCTCTCAGCGATTTCCGGTAAAAAAAGGTTAGGATAACATTTACCAAGCCACATACTCAAGACCAATTCGCATAAAAATGAATGGCGCTATTCAATGTTTTTAATAATTGAAAAAAAAAAAATGCATTATAATTTACCAATATTTATTTGTTTACATTCAGTTTTAATAATTAAATGTTTTTATTTAAAAAAAAAATAATAATAAACTAAGGTCTTTTTTTTTCGAAAATTCGTTCATAATATATTCTGTAAAAATATTATTGGAAATATCTACTCTGTATTAGATAATATTTAAATCAGTCTTGACGCATATAACTAATGTACACGAACGATTAAAGAATAGTGATGAGGAAAAGCACAGGGCAACAGGATAAATAACTTATTAATATTGTAAAATTATATTTTAAGTAAACAAATTGTATTCGTACAGAATGTTATGCATGATAGTTTTCATACAAAAATATTTAATATAGGACATTATCTACACTATCTCCGACGAAAATAAAATAAATATATTTATCGACACACAGAAATTCTAACGTAATTCAATTTGCTACACCTATGCATATTGCACGCGCCACGGACGAGGATGCATCGGGAATACGTGCGTTTCACAACATTAGTAAAACGATTATTATTACGCACGGAAGTACTGCACCGTATACATAATGTTTACGCAAAGTATATAACATTATGTACTCTGCACTTTTTGCAGTTTAAATTATAGTCCTATAGGCACCTAACGTTAAATAAAATATAATCGCGTCTGTCTGTATTCGTAGATTTACCCCGATTGAATTATTTGTTACTACATATAATGCGATTTCACGGCGGCGAAGATTACTATCAATTGCATAAGATTAGCGAAACCGGTAAACGCAGTGGCCGGAACCGTCAGAATGCATTAACACTTTGGAAGGACTAGGTTTTATAAAACCAAAAATAAATTGCATTATTGGCAATGGCACGGGCAACGCCGGGCGCGGGGACATCTGGTTTATTAATAATTATATAACAGAGCGATATGGTAAAATATATTACATTTCACGTGTTTGTGAAACGTCAAAAATGGAACACTAAATTTTTGTACGTGATGTCGTTTATAAAAATAATATTATAGGTACTCGCGGCAAATAGCATTACAGTTCATTTTGGTTGGGACAACCGATATTATTTCAATGACAATTTAATCACATAATCAACGAAATAATATGTTTTAAAAAAAAAAAAAAAAAAAATCCGTATTAATAATTTATCATAATATTTTGATACCGATTCTCCAAAACGCCGGTGCGTGTCAGCAAAACACGCATACCTGGAAATCGGTACCGATGCAAATTATTATGTAGGTATATTTGAAAATAAAATCAAAACGCATAATGAGACTATCACGTAAGTAACAGTACCATGATAAATGCGTAAAATAAAAAAAAAAAAAAATACTAAATATTTCCACAACTTTTTTCGCAGACAATCTGCAGCATATTGTGTTCGCATATGGAAACAATATTATAACAACTGATTAATTAATGAGTTGATATTTACATAACAAATTGCGTGTTTTGCGAAAACATTTATTATTTTTTGATTAAGTAGTTTGTTTCACTTTGCGAAACAAACAAAACTATAATATTCTTCAACCACGGCCGCCATCGCCGAAATACGAGTGCGGATATAGCAACACACACAGACGCCAGTATTTTTGGATACAAAACGATACCTATGATTTATGCACAAATCCCTTTGCATAAATTATTTGTATTTTATACAATAGGTAAGATGCGACGTTGTTTTTTTTTTTTCTAATTTCACGTTGAAACCAAACGTGAAATCGTTTATAGTAGAATATGATTTTAAAACGTGTTTTGGCAGGGGGAAAATAGGGTTTATTTCAGTGCCCCTCCCCCCCCCACCAAGTTTCAACATCAATCGTTTGTACTACGTTTGTTTCGTTTGTGCCCGTTAGTTTCAGGGGGGGTAGGGCACTGTTCAACAAAACCGACTATTATATTATGGCCCGAAGTCCGCTGATAAACTGTATGGAGCACAGCACACACTCGACTATCAGTTATTACTGGTGTTCTAACTAAATGTGATCTCGTCAAAACTTATTTAAAAAATCGAATCGCAATTTATGATTTAACGTAAATTATGAACCATTACAGTGACTGTATGCTAACCGAAGAAAACTTTAACAATGGACTAACAATAAATAACAGTGAAGTAATAGACGAAAAAAATATTTTAGAAATTTTAACAGTAATAAATGTAAAAAATGTTCTTCAAAAAAAAAAACAAATCAAGTACATTTTTAATAGCAACTTTTAATAAAAGGGAAAATTTAAAGTCATCGATAGATCCTTGCTTATATGAATACTACATATAAAATATTATTATAACAAACGCAAGAACCCCTGGAATTAAATTATAGCTCATTTTACTTTGATTTTGAAAGCCATACTTCTATTCTTAACGAGTTTGGATATGACCAATTTGTAACTGTTTTTTTTTTCTATAGTGGTCACTTACCTAATATTTAGGAATTCGAATGAACTCGAATTCTCAAATACGCGCTAATTAGGTCTAGCGAGAATCGCACTTAAATTTTCGCAAGGAAATGTACATAGCATACATAATATTATACAGTACAAAATAGATTTTCTTAAACTTCGAAAAAATTAAAAAAATTTAAGGTTTCATCACTATAGTTAATGTTCGTAACACCAAAAGTGCATTTTAAAATATAAGTATTTATAAAATGGCTATCTTGAATTTTATAAAAAAACTTTTTTTTTTTTTTTTTTTTAGTTGAAAAAAAATAGAGTTATCATAACCGCAAGGATCTAGAAATTACAAGACAATTTAAAAATATAAAGCAGAAAAAAGTTGTTTCAGTTCTAAGAGCTTCTTCGTGTTAGAACCTACATATTGTTTTTATCTACATAATATATCATTTCATTCTGATATATTTTAACCATTGTGCCATTGATATAAAAAATTAAATGTGTTGAAAAACCTGTATTATTAGGTACTGTACTTATATTTAGTTTCTGGTGAAATTACGAATTTTTAAAAAATCAATAATTTTTCTGCGAGAGCAAAGCAAAGAGAGAGAGACAGTGAAGTGAGAGCAGTATTATGTCTATTCCCAAGAGTGTTTATCTAGATATTCTATTAAAAAATAAAAAAAAAAAAAAAATGATAATAATAATATGAACTGAAACAGAAAGAATCCATTTTTGGCGTCGTGAGACACGGAACGGCAAGAAGTACAAATAAGGGTGTACGTAACAACTCGTGATAAAATTGCAAACGTGTTTCGATTACGTTAATACCGTCGGGCCGTGTTGTGCTTATAACAGGAAAGTATATACACGCGGTCTTACACAAGAAAAGTCTTTTTTTTGTAGTACCCTGTGACTCCCACCCGACCCTCCCCTTCACGGGCGCAGCCGTAGCTGTAATAATGAACCATTCGGATTCAGAAATTACCAATGCAGAAGACATCATGGCTGCTTTTTAAATGCGATTCAGGTACCTAACATTTTATTTTGTTTTTTTTGTTTGAAAGTGTCCTGAAAATATTCTCGTACAGAAAATATGTAGAGAAAAATGTTCGTTAGGAGAATAATACACCATTAAATGTATAGATACGCTGTATTATGCAATGTCTTATTGTAATATAATATACTTATCTCGAGCTAAGTCAAATATAGAACAAGTGATAAACTTAAAGGTACAGCAGAGAAAACCACATTAAAGACGTATATATAATAGTATATGTATTAAAATTTTAAATTTAAAATACTCGAGATTAAAATAAAAGTCTTGTATTCCGGATATAAACATAACGAACTACTTATTGCGGGTGTTTTGTGTTTTTACTATTTCTTAAAATAACAATGATTAATTCTAGATGAGTATTATAATGAACGGCAAAAAAAAAAAACACTACCTACTTAAAACAAAAAAAAAATATGATTAAAACCACTTTAAAATAAAAATAATAGCTTTAAGAAAAAGCAAAAATGGTATAGGGTATTTACTGTTAATATAATATTATAGCCTGTAGGATATAGTTACGTATTTAGGTACCTACAATACAAAACGTTCTTAATTAATAATATTATATACATATAACATTAAAAAATATTAACTAGAAACAATATTTATTTTCCATAAAAAAATTGTTTATCGTTTAATTTAAAGCAAAATATTTATTTTTTATTTAAATTTGTAGTTATCTAATTTGCAAACAGTATTTCTCGTTAGCAACAAATTGTTATTATTATTATTTTTTAATTGGAAACTCACGTCGTATTCAAAACTATACCGTCATTCGTTTTTTTCTAGGTATAGCCAGAAGGAGGGAGGTTAAGAGATCGTGACTTATTGAAACACATTTTTACCGTCAACTCATAGATGTGTATGAAAAATAAAAAATACATATATAATTTAATACGAACATAGAGTTTTTAAATTTGAAAAAAATATAGTTTGTAATGAGAAAACGTTCTATTGTATGTTTGATGAAATTAACTTTTTCCCGTTCCATTCTTCGCCAACAATTAATATTATATCTTACGAGTCATATGTCCGTCTTAGACGATCTTACATGACTATTACATAGAGTATACTATCTATCGCCCCGTACTAATTTTAAGGCCTGTTCTCTCAAATAAATAGAAAAATACGAGTAGAATAGAAAATGAGTGTAACCGAGATGATAATGCTTAGGTGGATTGGTGGACGGATGACAGAAGATATAGGATAAATAATGATTACGTAGAGTCTATTCTACCTCTTAAGTTGTCGACTACATATTATCACACTATTTAGTTTTTATTTTTTACTGAGTTGTATGTTTTAAGTGATAACTTAGGTGAGATTTCGATAGTTAGATAAATTGAGGACAAATAGACTAAAATGGCGTGTACATATTATAATGAGAGAGAAATCGAAAACAGTAAAAATGATAATGAAAATAAACGAAGGAGGAAAAAAGGAACATGAAAACCGAAAAGAGGTTGTTGGATACGATTGAGAATGATATAAGAACGGTGTATATGATCGGGTCGAGTGGAAGTTTAGCTGCCGACCTCAAATAGTAATTTCTAGTTGCAGCGCTGGCTAGAGATCAACCGAAAAAAAAAACTGTACATTTTGTAATAGTCACAGTAATTGATTTGTTACTATTCAACATAAATCCACATAATCAAATAAATTCAATATAATCGATTGGCTATTCAATATATCAACTTGATTATATATATATATTACGGTACTTTTTTAAACTCAATTTCATGGGCCATAAAATTCCAAAACAGCTATTATCATTGAAATCGTTTACGATAATAGATACCACCCCTTGACCACCATTATCAGTGGTGATCTAAATATGACTTTTAAGTTTGAAACTGAAAATTACTTTAACTTTTGAACCTTCAACTACACAACAATTCTGTCATTTCAATCACAAGAGCGGCAATAGGTGCGTTGACACTGTATTTTTAAATTCCAGGGTATTGTCGGTATTGTTTTTATTGATTTCTTTTTTCTTTTTTGCGTGGATAGAGGAAACTCAAATTTAATGGTTGTCATCGGCAATACACGTAAACAGTAGATACTTCCTTGTTTTTTCGTACACAATTATAATAACACAGCTCATTAATCACGATCATTTTTTATGAGTACCTATTGACTTTTTCGATAATTATTTCCAAGCAGCACTGTACAGGATATAGAATTCAGTAAAAATGTGCCAGTAAAAACTAAGGTTTTGATGTTACAATTGAAAAATCTCGTAATATTGTTGTTTCGCGAAGAGCAATACATTTAATGACACGCTGTAACGTAAATGAAAAATATTTTCCCCGAATCATAAAAGATAATTGTTTTGGAGAGGAAAATAAAAACTTCGAATTTGTACATTTAAATTCAACTTAATTTATTTTATATTTTTCGCGATCCATTTTGTATATTGCATATGAATGTTTTTAATTAAATTTAGGAAATCGGTTTTATTCTCGAAAAAAAAAATATATGTTATGTTAAATATCTTTATATTTAAATAAGTTTTTTTTTATCTTTAAATCTTTATTTAAAGATGTTCAAGATAGGTTCTTTGAACTTATGTTTTAGATTCTGAAGATAGGAAAAAACTCGTTTCCATCTTAGTTTTCCTAAGATGTGCGTTTTTTCTCTGAAATGCTCTGTAAAATTACTCCTATTAATAAAAACAAAAACAAATAAATGTTATATACCTTATAAAATTTCAAAGATGCGAAAATCTTTCTTGGTGGTAATTAAATTGTATTTTTATTTTTTTTTAAATTTTTTATACTTTTTTCAGAAAATTTTTTTTTTTTTTGTTGTAAAACATATTTTTGGTTAAATGAATGCTCTAATTTATCCACGCAGTATCCCAAAAGATACAAAATTTTTGCTTGGTTCTATTTTTAATTCAATCATTTATCGAACATTTTAGCAGTGCGTCCCTAGATCCTTTCGTTTGTCTCTTATTGATTTCTGGGTTTCTTTGGCACCAAGGAAAAATAAGAATATTACTACTCCGCTCAGAACCGCTTTTCGTTTGAAATTACTTTTCGCTACATACGGTATAATATATTTTGTATACGTAATTGCTTTGTGTATCCTCTAACTATCCATCTGTAACAGTGGCCTACCGTGAGCAGTATCAAATGTTTACAATTTCATTGGAGTTAATTTAAAGGAAACTGTTTGATATAAAATAGATGATTTTTTTTCGTCACCGAATCGCTATTATATTGGCATATTGTTACGGTCGCGTCATTATTGTACCGGTTTTTTTCGTTACAAAATTATCGTTCTAACATATGTATATAATATTTCATCAATTAATTTTATATACGTACCTACGCATTTGATACCTATTCGTTTTATAAAATATATGGCTGTCGCCGTTACCGATAATCGATTATGTGCTTTTTATTTATTTATCTAAAATGAAATTTAATACAATTATTACTATAGTTTTATACAAACATTGCGTTCATAAAGAACACGTTGAATTATTTACTGCTGGACTATTATACGGTGACGATTGGCTAAGAAATCGCGCGTCGAAACGAAAATATTATCCTGAAAAAAAAAAAAAAAATAAATCCCGACCATTTTATTATAATATGATAATTACAGATTGTGGGAGAATTCTCTTCCTAGTTTCAGCTTGACATTATACAGTTATCAGAGACCGTAGTGGGTCGTTATTCGAAGTTTATGATACAACAGAAAAAAGTGTACAGATAAAGAAAATATAGATACTCAACTCAGCTAAAAATGTGGTTCGCCTGAAAAAGCGCACGGGGCGACATCTATTTGTAACTGCATTGCATAGTAATCATTATAGTTATAGATACTGATATAAATAACGCAAAAATATTTGGTCGTGGATACAATATCTACGTACTCAGAGAGTGGAAAATATTTTAGTAATCAAACCGTTTTTTTTTTTATACACCTATGAATTATTGAGTATCTATATTTTCTTTGTCTGTATTTTTCAATTATAATCACAAAGTTAACAAAACAGCAACGCGCTTTTATTGTATAACAAATTTTTTTTTATAAAACGGCTCTGTAGCCATTGTCCTGAGCGAGTTCCCTATTTTAGTTTAAAATATCTATTCACCAAGCAGTTTTGGATCGGAATTTGATTGTACGTATACAAACTAAAGAGGTCTAGAACCTTTTATTAGAAATCAAGGTGAACAATTTCAGACTATTCGAACAATCAAGAACAACGATGTATTCAGGCGTCCAGTTTAGAAATGACTCATCCGTTCCATTTTTAAATATGTGACCGACATATTGGTTCTTTGATCGTCCTTTAGTAAGACGTTTTCTTTAAAATTAGCTTGGTTTTTATCCATATATGATACTGGTAATTCAAAACTTTTTAGAACGTGACTAGCATAGTCAAGAATGATTGAAACTTTACCGTGTACTTCGATTGTTTTCCGGTCAAAATTTCATTAACATGATTTCGACCAGAAAAAACGAAAAAAAAAAAAAACAAACACCAACTCGCAACATACGAATTATGAAATTGAAATTGTTGTAATATCGAATCGCCGCGAATGAGTTATTATTACAAATAATAATGCGGAATCGTATAATATTAAAACGTTTCTAGTCCACCGGAACAAATTTTACCTAAACGTACATCATCGGTATTATTATACATACCGTACATACGTACATTGGGCCAGTACATTATGTATCGGCCGCGACCGATCGGACGGAAAATCGAACGTCCAGTCGGAGTCCCGGACGAACAATGGACGACGTCCACATGTGCATTCCGTCAGAGAGCCCTGTTTACGGTTATGACTTTGAGGGGAGAATGGAGGTGTCGGTAGGACGGATATTTAGATGGAGGGGTAAGTGGGATACGGGCACGGCGTGCTGTGTGTGGGCATGTTGGCACCTTTTGTCGTTACGCACACTGCACCCGGTACCCGTACGATATTGTCGCGGACCGGAAAGCTCGCACTGCACTGATTAGACCATTGAAAATCCGCCCACGCAGTTTATAATATTATCGTATATTATTGTCGGCACAGGATCCGCAACTATATCACGCGAATGAGTAGGTACACATTATTATCATTGTTATTTCGTTATGCCGAACGTGTAAATAACGTTCACGACGATACATTTTTGTTCGATCGATATATTGTCGTCACTGTTGCAGTCGATAGGAAAAACCCGTGCGTTAAAACCCAAAAATGAAGACATAACAAAAAACAAGAGCTGACACTGGGGACGGGCGATACCAGTGTTGTAGTGAAGGGAAGTGTGGAAGGTAAGATACACGAAGTTATTTAATTTCTATTTGTTAGAAACGATAGATCATTGCTTAAGAAAAACGATTCAGAGCGAAGTTCGGTTGTACTTAAATGTTTCTGTTTACAATTTTTTTCTAAATTTGATATTAAAATTTATAAAAAAAAAGTTATTTTTCGGTTTTGCTCAGTTTTTAAAAAAACTACAGGGCCATTTTATTATTTTTTCAAATTCCTGTATGAAGTCAGATACTTTTATTCTCATCCTCTACATGACAGAAGTGTTCAACCTTGTCGATATCACGTTGATAACGTGACTCTAGTCATTCACGCGAGCCTTCGGCGTTTTTTCACAAGACAAATCAAAAATTTACATATTGGCAAACAAGTTTTAAATTATCATCATGCCAAGTGTGAATAGCGACAGCACTTCTGTCTGTTCGATAACCTGTGGTGTGGTCGCACTGAGATTTAAATCCAAAACAACTGTATTGTTTCTTTGTTTCAGCCCGCTCGGTCGCTACACTATGTGTGTGTTTGACGTCAGTTTTTTAGGGTAAGTTGGGTTGTACTTTATATAATCCTCTAGTTTAGGTACATGGTAAACGACAGCACGGGTACTCGGTAATGAAAATAGCAAACGGTTGTTATTTCCCCCGGAGATTGTAATGTTGGTTGCCAACTTATATTATTTATTGAACTCATATCTCAAAAATAATATATGTCCATACATTTATTTAATAAATTTTACAGTTGTTTAAAAATAATAAATTTGAATAATTACTTCATGTTAGTTGAATAAACACAAATGTTGCATACAGCATACATGCATTCATGTTTTTAAAATTCGAAGGAGTTATATAGGCAACAAATATTACAATTTCGAAAATGATAAAAGCCGCTCGCCAACTAAATAAGTAATTGTACTTCCGTAATGTCATTTATAATATTTTATTCAACATAGCGAAAATTTATTAATTTTTTTGAATTTCTTTAATGAGTACAATGCCTCTGTATTTATTTTATACTGCCGATCACATAGAGGTAAATTCATATAGATTTACGCCGAACACACAATACACATTTCATGAATATAATTAATTCGTTTTTGGTTGCCGTCCGAGATAAATTGTTTTTCTGTATTATCACGTATAGATTGGCCTTTGCAGTTTATATCTATGTGATACATCACAGCAATGCCATTAGAAGTAGCCAAAAAATACAAAACGGTGAGATTATTCCAATCAATTAATTTCTATTGTCGTATCAATACAATCATTAGTTTTAGAAATTTTCATTTTTAATTTACATTATCATATTGCTGAATTTTAGATCGAATTGTTGTGCAGTTTCGCTGTAGTGTATCTATGATTTCTTGTGTTATCTACAGGGGACGAATGGCAGAGACAAACGTTACGTGCAGGATCATATTGTCTTTTTGATTGTACACAATTATAACTACAATATCACCTAGGCGAAAGTGAATTGTCTCTATGTTCGTCTTGCAGGTAAGTCGTTGATCAGTAACGTAATTAGTTATACTAAGGTGATCATATTTAAAATAATAAAAAACAGGACAAAATAATTTCAGTAATACATCAATGTAATATTTATTAATTATTATAATTGGTTGTTTGTTCACTTTTTTTATAATCCACCTCCCTTAACGCCGCACCTCTTATGGGTTTAATAATTCCCTCCGCCGTCTACTCAATGCTGCTTAGTCCGGTCCTTTTTCACTTATTCTCCTAGGTGTCTCTTAGCTTTTCCACCTAGTACTAGTTAGTCTAAGATCTACATTTATCAAATTGTTAGTATGGGCGTTATAAAAACACATAAATAAATAATTATACCAATACTATTAACTATTTAAAATACACCCGTATATCTTAGATGTATAATATTTTTAATGAATACAATAGCAATCACTGGCATAATCTATTATGCATATTTTTGTCTACAAATTTATTTTATTCAAAAATAAAATACAATTTTAATCTGTATGTTACAACTATAAAATAGTTATATCTAATTGAATAAAATAAAAACTGATACAAAATGGTTGGCATCGACATAAAAAAGAGGACAGAAAGCGTCCTGAAAGAAATTTATCAGGACAACAGGACACAAAGCTAGAAAAAAGGAAAATCCTGCATAAAACTGGACGTATGATCACCCTAAGTTACACCAATAAGTAAATAGAAATAATAGGTAAGTATAATATTTTTAATTTCTGCATTTTATTGCATATTCATATTTATAGTATTATCTATATTATTTGTATATTTGTCACCGATTCAGAAGCAATGTAAATTTTCAATATACAAATTCGTTAATTAATATTAAGTGAAATTTGTCTATTCATGCGTTAATACAATTTTAAGTATATAATTTTATCAGCGCATTATTTAATGTGATGTCAGTACATCACTATGATTTAACTGCATTTTTATTGTTATAAAGTGAACATTACTTATCACAATATCGTTTTCTATGTGACCGCCAATTTATTTTTTATTTAAAGCGGCTCTTGACAAGTTAACAAGTAGGTTATAAAATATTTTCTTTGATTCTCGTTTAGTTTATCGAATATCAGTTTTTAGTTTATTTGTTTTTGTGTTCTATTTGTACCAACTCGTATCGCGTGTAACAACTTACTTCGGTAAGTAAACTCACCGCTAATCTTGCAGTTGAAAACGATTATCGTTTATTTTATGATCATGTAAAATAACGTATTATGATCGTTTTCACGTCGTTATTTGACTAAATAAACAAAAAACAAATATCAATCGCACTGACGACTTCGTTTAGTGTAATCAAAGTAATCGGTTGATAACCTATATACATATACATGGTATGCATATACATATATATATACCTATTTTATAGTATACAATAACGCTGAAAAACACGATTGAGCCTTAATGAACGTTTAAAAGTTTTACGGACGAATGCACGTATATTAATGTTATTATTGAAATGTATCGAATAATTAACTAGACGAATTATTTATTCACTCTTGACGATCATTTACTGACAATATTTGAAATAATAATTTTATGAAATTTAATTTTTTCGAAAAACGCAGTTTTTAAGCAACGAATAAAAAAAATGTGTTTTATAGAGTATTTCTATGATATTAAAAATCTAAATAACACATAAACTAGTTTTGGAGGAGGGAGGTGGGGTTGAATCAAAATTAATAGTTCCCCTCAATGTGTTTTACAGAATTATAACTGTCTATTACGTCAACTAAAATGTACGTTATACAAATAGCAACAATGTATCATTTTTTTGTTTAATTACATTTTATACCGTACTCTTATAATTACAGCTGTTTAAGTTTATTTGGTACCTCTAATTACATAATCATCAAATACGACGGACCGCGCTTTCAAGGGCGTGAGGTTGGTGTATTATTATACAGAAAACAAACAAAATAATGTCAATCTGCTATATTGCATACCTAATAATATTATTAGTGATGACGATAAATAATAATTATTTAGGTTCCATGACCTACCATTGCGTAATTATTATGCGTGATCAAATTTGAAGTACAAATTTATAAAGAAGAACCGAACCCCGTGATTATATTTGGATTATTAAGACAAATGATTTGAATGAAAATATTATTTAATCAATATTAAAACCATATAGCTATTAAGAAAAGACATTTCATTTTTATGTTTATGATTGTTGCTTTACAGTATTAAAGTTACAAGTATCGAGCAGGTGTTCATCAAGTAGAATTAGTCAGTGTTAAAGAATTTATTTTCTGAGAGCAATTTGAACACTTGGAGCCACATTCATTTTAGTCGAATTGAAAGATGTAAAAACTAAAAGTGGATCATCGCTCTATTATAGATTAAACTCAGAATTGGGTAATAATAAATAATTTGATATAATATTACAACATACCATTATACTTAGTTTTGTAATTATAATACATCGGAATGCCGGTAATATTATAAAAAAAAAAAAAAAAAAATTGGGGGGAATGTCTGTTCTGGTTTTGAGATTGTACGTTGATGAACCGCTACGGTTAATAAATGTCCATAATTTCCAATAACGTTTAAAATATTTTATAAAATTATATATACACACTCTACATTTGTACTTCCTGGAGTTTGCTTATTTTGGGCTAGCTTCTGTGTAGTGATAAACCATTATAATATCAGAGTCGATTTCAACAAAATATTAAAAAAAAAAAATGATAATTTTTTTTTTTATTTTAGCAGATTATTGTTAATTTTTGTTTATATCATAATGTAAAATCGGTACCTATTAGTCGATTGCCTATGAATAATGAAGTTGTTGAAGAATGAAGCATTCGATAAAAGAATTAAAAAAAATGTGTGTTGGATTTTATTTGATCACTTTTAGACTTGAACAGAAACTCTCCGGGAAGTAAGAAAGTATAAACAATACGTCAATACATAATGATTGAAAATTTCTTTTCTGTGGACAACTTTTCTACCAGCGATTTTGCTCCGATTTACAACGAAAGCACTTTTTCTGAAAAGAAACCTGACTGGAAAAATACTTTAAGGTGGTCATTTTTCGATTTTTCAAGAGTTTTTTTCAGAAAATGTGAAAAACCGGGAAAAAACATGGGAAAACAGGAAAAACAGGAAAATCGGATCAATGTTAAACAAAACATTTTAAAGAAAATATTTTATACTTATTTAATTATTTTACTTTAATATGTTGTAAATATATACATTGCTGGCAAGGCATCACTATCAACTGAACTTCGCTCAGAATAGTTTTTTCGTCGGCGATGGTTTATCGTTGCTTACAAATATACATTAAATAACCTTACGTATCCTACCTTCCCAACTTCTCACATAAAACAGTGGTCGCTCCCGTCTTCGTTTTCCTAGGACAAGTTTTTGTATAATATATATATATTTGTAGCAAATACTTACACAAATTAATTTATGGGGGAAGGGGGATCGTGACTTATACTAGGTATCATACAAAATTCTCTGTTTAAATCTATACATTTATGATTTTATTTTTATCATCATGAACACACACATACAATTTATAAAAACTAGGGTTTTATTCTAATATTTTAACGCAACACTTAATATAATTAATATATTTATGTAGCAGAATGTATTTTAACATACTTATGAACTAAACGGCGCTAATGCCGTCTAGTAAAGAATTAGTGCTTCCTAGTAGTTTGTGGACGTGCTATGAACCTAGGCTGCGGCTAATTCTTTTACTAACTAAAAATGATATATTGAATAATAGATATCGACAAATATTTATAATATACGTGTTTATTATTTATGACTTCCCGGTTATTCTTGAATGAAAAATAATATAACAAACTATACTATAACCGTGAAAATTGATTCCAATGATATTTAGCTCTCCGGTAGATTTTCACTAGCAAAATTATACCCTCTTGGTAGACTGACAGAAAAATTCCTTTAATAATATTTTGCTAGAGAAATTCTACTCCCTCTCCCCGCCTGGTCAAATACAACAAAGTTAATAATCACTAGCATACAGATCTCATTCGAAATTACCTTTTCATTCTAATTCAATTTTAATCTAAAGGTTTGTATGAACTATGCAAATTATAACACTTAAACATAGGGTAGGCAATAAGCCTAGTCCTTACCTACAGTGCTATCCGGTCAAAATTGTTTAAAGCATAATTTGTTTTATTAGGTATGTGACAGTTATGTGTAGCCAGGATTTTGAATTGGGGGAAACTAATTACGGTTTCGCTTGAATCGTGGGCGTTGACAGCAGCATCCGCTTAGTAGAGTTTCAAGCAAAGAAAATAATTATACTTATATAAACCATGTTAAACTTATTGGGTCTATTTTCAGCCATAATGCTCCATCTTAGTACGTTATCATGGGTTTCAACGACGACGTTCTTTCAAAAGTGGAATAAATACCCGAAAATGTACTTAATACTAGAGTCGTAAAATACTATACATAAATACTCATAAAAATGGCGGGAGCTGTAGCACTCTTAGCCCCCTTCTTAGATACTTCAACTGGTGACGATGTTTAAATAAAATTTAGATTTTATTACTTTGGCCTGTAAGTTTTTCAGTTAACTGATCGCATCGTTTTTTTTTTTTTTTTTTTTTTTTTTTTTGTCCCGAAATCATTGGAAAATTATATTATTGTGTTTCCATGTGTGATACACAATTCATAATAATTATGGTTTTGTAACCGGTGTTTATTTTCATCACGGTCGTTATGTAAAAGTGGGAGAAACATTACGAGAAATAAATACCAACAAACAGACATTACTACAGCTTTAAAATGTTCACTGTATGAATTTACCGACTGTTATGGGTGCAATTTTCGTTTAATGTTTCCGTCGTTATTGCCGCATCTAGTCAAATAAACGCTGTATATTCCAATTAAACCGATACGCACTGACCTTCAATAAATACGATACTGCACATAAATTACAATAAACTACGGACATTTCTGCAGTAGTTTTAACCCAAAAATGCACAGTGTCAAAATAATAATAATAATAAAATGGCGAATACCTAAAATAAAATATAATTTATGAAAACGTGCGCTAAATATTTTTCCGTCGATATTGATCACATTGTATTTATATAAATGCATAGTACTTTTATTATTTTCTGTAGATTTGTGTAGTACCCGTGTGTGTGTTATTTCGCGGAAAACAATTCTTCACGGGGCTTAATGTATCAATGATAATGTATCAATCGCGCCGGAAATCGCGGGCAAAAGAAGAAAAATTATAAGATGGAAAAAATGTGTAGGTACCTACATTAACTGCGCCGATCAATATTCGAATAGAAAAATTGTTGTACGTCAATTGCGCCGATCGATAACCCGTGTTGTAATCTAATAAGTAATATCTCAAAGAATAATTTTTTGTAGGATTTATCGTACATATACAAATATTAATCGTAGTGTTGTTCCGAGCGTTATACAATATAATCGTCGTGATTCCTGTTCTTGAAAGTAATTTTTAAGTGAACGAATATACAATACTCTATACTCGAATAGTTTTAAAGTTAAATAAATTAACAGAAAAAAAACATTAGTATTCGAACATGTTACTACTTTTATTTACCTCTGTCTACATACATTCATATAGTGCAAACTTTTTGACTTTTAATTACATTTTTATATGTTTTTACGACCAGAGTATGGTACAGTAGGTAGTAATGGCCGTTGAGTGTTTGTTTGGCGTCAGCAACAGATATATAATTTTAAAATCTGGCCGGTCGAAATTTCTCAATTCGGTCCTGCCTGTTGGCATTCAGCATATACAATATACATACTCTCGACAAAAGTATATTATGTCGAGAACGGCGCCTGTGGCTGAAAATCTTAGTGGATAACGAGGGGTGGTCTGTGCTTAAATACTGTCATGTTTGTGTCTATGTACATATATATATTATGTTTTTAGGGAAACCTCTAAAAATATAAATTTAATTTGTAGTGCTCGACCGCGCCTAATGGCATTTAAAGTGTGTAAACTTTGTACTAGAGGCCTGGAGAAGTGTATTGAAACTGCAATCATTTCTGCAACCACGATGACTTACCGAATAAACGTTACAATAAATCGTTTACGCAAAATTTTATTTTCATAATTAAAAAAAAAAAAAAATTATATTATTAGGTAGGTACGTATGTAATGCACGACACACTAAACCTATATGAATGACAAATAATACCGATTTATTCGGGCTGAGTAAAAGTTATATCAATGGAATTGATATATATATATGTATGTATTATAATGATAACCGAAACGATACTATCCTATATCTGTGAAAAACATCGCACCTGGGTTAGCCACTGTTGTAGGTGGGAAGTTGGGAAGATAGGATACAGACGAGGATTTGACGAAGAATGATTATATTTAAAAAAAAATAAAAAACAGGACAAAATAATTTCAGTAATGCATTAAAAATAATATTTTATTAATTATTATACTTTTTTTTTTTTTTTGTTGATTTTTCATTATTATGTTTATATTATTATGTATATTATATAATGTGTATTATATACACATAATAATATAACATAATATACTGTATATTATCTATAATATCAATATTTGTGTATATATTACATATTGCATTTTAAATGTACACTGTACGTCTATTATCTTAGATGTATTATCATCGGTATCGATTCTCGTGGTTATTATTTTCATGAATTCAATCGAAATCACTGTCGTAATATACAAAGAATATTTATGTCAACTAATTTATTCGTATTAAATTGTATGTTGAAACTATAAAATATTTATGTCTAATTAAATAAAAAAAAAGAATTAATATGAAATAATTGGCACTAAGGTGCCAATTATTTCACATAACAGGGCACTAAGCTTAAAAAATAGACAATCTTGCATAAAACAGGACGTATGGTCATCCTAATTTAATGTATATCTGTAAAAACCGAAAAACAATTGCTAACGAAAAAACGATTTCGATCGTTTTTTTTTATATTCTATTAATCCGTGGAAAACCGATGTTATCTAGGAAATAACATGTGATTTCACACGGAATATTAGAATTTAAAATGGCTGTTACTTAGAAACTATTCATCGGATATAAATGTGTGATACATTTAAATTTGCAGAAAAATAATTTCTACAGAATGGCTATCTTAAAATTTCCCGAAAATAATAAAATAGTTTTTTAATTTTTTTAATAAAAAAAAAAAAAAAAAAAAAATCAAAATTTGATTATCTTCGGAGATGTTCAAGGGGTAAATCTTCATGGACAGCCTGTGCATATAACTATATAACACACCATGGAAGTATCAAAGATGCAGTGATTTGTATCTACTATTGAAATGAAAATTGAACGACAAATACAAATGGGAATGAAATCGCAAACCAATATGAGAACTGATATCGAGAAAGAGAGGATATCTCTATTTGGTTTTTAAAATGGAGTAACCTATGCTAACTTACCGTAGGATCGACCAGTGCTGTCACCTTGGGGCGTACAGTTTTTCGGAAGCTTACACGTGTGATAGGAATGCTAGTGGTTGTCAAGTATTTGGTAGAAAAATTATCATCAAAATTGAATTACGTTTATAGTGCACGTAAATCAGGCCTAATTGATAGTTATTCACGTCAATTTAATTGACCCGTATCCATGTGTCATCCGCAGTGCCATACCGATAAAGTTGATAACAATATAACCGTATACCATTGATGAAATATATGTGGTATATTTAATACTAATATTTGACCATACTGAATGATCTGAACTACCTAGCACGCATACAAAATTATTTCATATTTTCATCGAAATGTGTGAGATACGAAAAAAATAATAATAATAATACCTATATATTGTTCCAGCGTCTTACGTAATATATAGGCTGTTGCACGGTAATGTGATGTAAATTTGAATTTACGTAATTTAAAATTTTTTTAATGATATAAGATATGGTTGGGTTCGTGATTTTGAAAAAAAAAAACAAACAATCATTACTACTGTTTCAGCATTATTTGTAGCGACAGAGAGTATAATTTCTGTTCTCCGTTATGTAGATGGCGAAAACGAATTCCGCACCGGAGAACTTTAATGTGTGGCTACACTACTGGTTTTTAAACAACACGGTATCTGGTTTAACATGTAATAATAATCTACAAGCCGGCAATAACCGAAATTCGGTTTTTACGTTCGCCACACAATCGTGTGCCGGTAATCATTATAATTACAAGTTATCGTATTATAATATTGTTATTTACCTACACATTATTGTTTTTAATAGATACTATTGTTTTATGAACGGTATGTGGGAACATTAAGTGCACATAGTATTTGAATACGACATAAGTATACAGTAACGATTGATTATTTAGAAGGTTATTAATAATTGTCCGTAGTTGTGTATTTATTGCGTCGGTATATAATGGAATAAAAACACGCTCGATTGCATTCTGCTGTAAGCATTTTCAACCGAGCGAACTCTGAAATCAAACATAGTTTTCTGTAATATTTTATCGAAGTAAAATGGAAAATATACGTAAAGCAAACACTGCGATTGCAATTATTATTCTAATGGTTTTGTCGGTGGGACAGTCGTATGTAAGTACCACGGGTTATTTTTATTTCGCGGCCATTTCGTCTTTCATCCCGTGTGGGTAAATCAAACTTATGCTTGAAATTATCGTAATATCACGTCCCACAACTCACAATCCATCACCGTGTTTTCATTCAATCCGTATACCCTTTAGTAACATATCTTCTATTATAACCTCAAACCGCTTTTACTTCGGCCTATCGATTCCCCGACTTCCATCTGTACTCTACTCAAATCATCCTTTCTCTTTCTCTCATCTACTCCATGATACTTATCGTCTAAATCTATTATCTTGAATTTTTTTTTCTCCTGTTCTATTATAAATATATATTCACTCATAATCCTATATTTCAGGCATGCGGTTTACACCGTACATCAACCTTACAATTCACATTCCTGTTGGTTTATTTTTTTATTTCATCGCTCCATCCAATTCTCACACATCGTCGATGGCCCGAGTTATATAACATTTCGCTTTAATCATTGCTAGCATATTCATATCGCACTAAATTGCTGTTGTTTTCCTCCACTTCATTCTGCTACACCTAATTTTACAAACACTTACACCACTGAACCTAAATGTATACTTTAACTAATCGACTCAATTTTCATTTCAATCTCTGAACCATACTCCGTGACAACAACTTATCTACTTTTATACCTCTGTACGTCACTTCTAAATCTAAACTCGATTAATTGTCTCTTAATCCTACTAATTCTTGTCGTTAAATATTATTCGTTTAATTTACATTATATTTTATTTAAGCCACGGTCACATCCCGGCGAAATTGAAGACATGAAAGTAGCGTTATATTCTGCGTGTTCTAAAAAATTCCCAATAACGGAAGGTAAGTAATCTTTTTGTTTTATAAATCAAATTAAAGACAAGATAGATGTTCATGTATTTACTTCACATGCATTTATTCTTTTTCAGAAATGAAGGCTAATGCGAAAAACGGTATATTTTCAGAAGATCGTGGGTTTAAAGTAAGAGATACATAACATAGTGTTAGGTACATAACTTATACGGCTATAATATATTAATAATTTCCGGAAAATTGTAAAGAATTACTAATATTATTCGTAAATCTTATTCATTATCCGTTTGAATAATTTATTCAAACGGTTGGATATTTTAATGTTTGAATTTACTATAATTTATACTTAATCATATCGTATGAAACAAATATCAATTTTATAATATTAAATAAAACGTTAAATTTCAAATGCACGGTAATCAATTGAGCAATTATTTAATTTGAATGATTACAATAGTTAAATAATAATACGTACTTATCAAAACAAATTTCTTATCGTTTCTTGTCTAAACATATGACATTTTGAAGACACTTTTTTGAACTAAAGAACTAGATACATGTTAACTATGTTATTTACAGTTCCAATTTTAAAAATTTCAAATTAAGTCAAATTTTAGATTCTAAGCACAGCTATGATGTATTGATTCTACTAAGATGTGTAATTATTTTTTGTTATAATTGCCTTTAAACAATTTTTTCCGTCTGAAATTTTGTTCCAATATTAACTTGTAGTATCTTTACTAAAAATTAATTTTGTCAATTTGGTGCATTAAAGAAATTTCTTATTTATCCTTTTAGTTTTCTTAATAATTGGAAAAAACTTAGGGAAAACCGGAAAGTTTACGTCAATAATGGTTTCGTTATTTTCGATTTTATTTTTTCGTGGTAATTTAGTAGAAAAAGAATCATAGAGATTATGATATTTTGAGCAAATTTTAGGCATTTGAATTATTCGAGTTTTTTTAGTTTTAGTTTTGTTTTTTATATGGTGAGCTTCAGCAGGAACCGATATTGGCGGAAAATCGGTTATTGGTTTTATTTTTAAATAGATATCAGACCCGATTTTTTTGAATTATATTGAATCGGTTATCGGTTTTTAAATCAGTTTGGTTTTAATATGGATTATTGGAAATAATTTTTTTCGGCACACTATTAGTTTTTTGTGGATAAAATTATTTCCGTCTAACAGAGATACTTAAAAATTTTCCACGAAGTAAATCATACATCGTATTTGATAAGAAAAAAAAATTAAGCACAATAAAATATTTTTTTTACATGTGTTTTAAATTTAAGAGGTCAATGTTTGACTAAAATCATACAAATTAAGGTTTTTCGGTTATTATATAATTAAACGAAATTCGCTTAGAACAGTTTTTTGTTAGAAATTATTTATCGTTGCGAACAAATATAAATTCAAAAAAACTACAAGTATTCTATATTCTCTCTTACAATAATGGCACATCCATGTCTCGTCAGCATTATCAATTTTTTTTTTATGTTGGGTTGTAAAAATTTAATTCAGAGCAAGTTAAAAATTATAAAATAATAATATTTTCACTGAATTAAGTTTATCTTTAAGTATTAAAACTCTGTATTGTTCTTTGGTACGCTCTATTTTAGAGTATGGATCAATTATATGGGACCCCCATACCGTTGACGGGATCAATCAGCTGGAAAGGGTACAACGCAAAATTTTTAAACTTTACTAAATTTGTCTTTCATATTGAATGACTTCATGATTATGCATCTGTTTCTGAATTACTAGGTCTAAGTCTTGTTTCTAAACGTAGGGTTCACATTGTTTGCGCTTTTTACGGAACTTAATAAACGGTTATGTTGATTCCCCTCTATTACTCTCTGGAATTAACTTTTGTGTTCCATCACATGCAACACGATCTACGATTAATTTCTGTGTTCTTAATTACAGCACCAACTATGCCAGATCTAGTCCTCTAAACAAACTAATTACTCTTGGTAATGAGAACCTCTTATATCTTTAATTATTTTAATTTTTATATTTGTATATTCCACTAATTTATGTAATTCTTTACATGATCAATTTTATTTATTTTGCATCTTTATTTTTAATTCTCTGCCATACGTGGTGAGTTTATCTCGTTATAAATAATAAATAAATGAATACATTTTAAATAGTAAATTACACTATACGTGAACATTTATTATTTGCATTAAATAACATAACATTATAATAATTTAATATATTTATATTGTGCATTTGAAATATTTTTTACAGTGCTTCGTCATGTGCGTGTTTGAAGAGGTTTCATTAGTAAGAATAAAACGAACTTAAAATAATCATTACAAACATAAAATTAACTCTCATAAATATAATTTTTATTAAACAGATAGATGATGAGGGTAACATTGATGAATCGAGTTTGATAGCGATGGCCGATGGTGATATGAAGCCGCTAATAGAAGATGCTGCAAAAACTTGTTTACCAAATATAGGTTAGTAATATTTTAACGCGGTTTTTTTTTTACCATTTAACGAACAATTATAGTTTTATTGACAACACATCGCAAGTTTAAACATTGATCCGTAATTGGTATTTTATTTTTATTTTTTTACAGACAAAACATGTATTAGGTTCTGAATGGAGCGGGGAATGTATTTGTTTTACTTCTACAATGATGATTTATGATTTGTTTTTTTTGTGAATAGCTTTTCTACCAGCAATAATACTCCGATTTATAATTGCAGCACTTTTTCTGAAATGAAATCTGTCTTAGGTAGTACTTCAGGGAGGTATTATTTTTAGTTTTCCGGCTATTTTCATAACAAATAAGAAAAACCAGGAAAAAACATGGGAAAATCAGGGAAAAATAGATACAACATTAAAGAAAATGATTAATGTATATAAAATTATTTTACAATAACATGACATAATATAATGTATTACTGATAAAGCAACTCTATCAACTGAACTCCACTCAGAATCGTTTTTTCGTTCACAATAGTTAATCGCTCTGTACACATATATTCATTGAATTTCCGTCATTATCCTAAATTTCCAACCTTCTACCTATATCAATAGCTGCATCCGTCCCCATTATCCTAGGACAGAATTTTTTTATAATAAAATGGTAATTGAAATTGGAAGCCGTTCTGTAGGTATCTTTTTGCCGGTTTTCTTCCTTATTTTGTGCTATGTCTAGTGACATTGACGATTTTTACCGAATTCGGTGTTTTACCGCGTCTTTGTAATTTTTGTGAAATGTTTCAACTATTAGTGCTACTTCTGTTTTATGACTAAATAGTTAAATCTTTGTGAGGTTTTTAATCCGATTATGGACTATTATTGGGCCCCGACATAAGTTCTTTAGGCCCAAATACGAGTTCTCACAGTGGAGTCCAATATTTTGAAAAAATAAGATGTATTATTTAATATCTTAGTAAATAAATAAATGAAAACTTCATATTTAACTTTAAGTGAACTACGGATACATTATTTTCCTTTTCGATAAAACATAATGTTTACTTATTACCTCTTCAAATTAAAAAAAAACTATTTTTTATTTAATGTACAATACCAATATTAATTTCAATGTGTTTTCAATTATATAATATTTTACACACTGTTTTGTTTTATAGCTGGCAAGCCAGATTCTTGTGAAGTTGCTTTCAATTTCGTAGTCTGTAGTATGAATATCAATAAAAAACTTGTAAGTCACAAATAACTATATTATTATGATACAATAACCTAGGTAGTTATTTAAAATATATTTTCAAAATACACTTAACAATTTCTTATTCGAATTAAAAAATATATTACAACAAAAAGAACACCAAACAGCGAATTTTGGAAAACGATACATAGTGTATTGAAATCTCAGTCTTAATAATAAATGTGTTATGGGCAACAGTTTAACACTTAAGTCCAAGTAACTTATAAGTTATAACCAAATTGAAGTAAAAAATAAATGGACACGATTTTTTTAAGTATATTTTATTAAATAGGAAAAATATTTAAACACTTCGTTAATTTCGTGAAATAATCATGCGCGAAGGTGCTCATGGCAAATAGCGCCAGATTTGTCTGTAAAGGAGTCGCCTGAGGTCAGTATTTATACCCTGGACTCACCGGACTAGTTTTGCGTACTTTTCGATAAAAATATGTTGCATAACTGGGTGATAATATTCTTCGACAGCGTATGTGTATTTAGATTCTTGAACTCTTATAATCGTAATGCACAGAAACCTAAGATTAGAATACGCACATAGATGTCATAATTACATTTAATTAACTATCTAATAATTATAATATTTTGAATTTTATTTATTGCGTTTCCTTTGTGTATATAATGCGAAGGAAATTCTATAAGATATATCTGAGAATAAGCCTAGGTTAAAATGGATTTGAAAAAGCCAGTCCTCAGTATTCACCTAGATTTGCATTACCTCCAACATTGCTGTAGTATTATATTATATTATTATATTTATTAAAAGGAAATATATTGACTACTACGTGTATTATTATTTTTCTTATAATGATACACGAAACTATGTTTTTTTTTTTTATAGATTGAACTTCTGCCAGTTTAATCAAATTTGTACATTCAAAATAATATTTAGAAACAACCAAAACACAATGAAAAACATTATGTATCCAACATCAACAATAAAATAGTTGTAGAGCATTATACAATATAATTTGTTTTTTTTGTTTTGTTAAATAATAAAAAAGTAACAGAAATTGTATGTTTATCGCTTGTATTGCTTTCATATGCAGTGGTGTACTGAGGTACATGGGTACATGGGTACCGGTCCTCTTCAGAGCAAAGAGAAATCAATTAAAATGTTCCATGTCGTTAAGATGATGGTTTCCAAGTTGGGGGTAAATATAAGTATGATAAAGGAAAGATACCACACATTTATGAGAAACACATCATCATACAGAAAAATTAATTATTGATGGAATAGATTTTATAGCGATAGCTGTATCAGTATTATGCTATTAATATGAAACACGACGTTTATAATAAAAACAATGATATTGATATGGTCATTGATAGCAGTTGACGAAAACCTTATGCACCTTATTGTACATTGCGTTACAGATTTATTTTCTCGAGTAACATCTTCCTGATTTCAAATATCCCAGTCTTATTTTCCTGATTTATATGTTCCTTTATAGTTACATACCAGAATTTTGCTTTCCTGATTTTTATTTTTCCATTAATTTAAGTGCACTTGTGTGTATGGAAAAAGACGACAAAAAACTAACGTGGTCAAGACATTTGACATTCCTTTAAATACGTTATCTACGATATTGAAGAATAAAAGTAACATCGTTGTTACATCATTAAACAGCGGTAGGAAACGAAACAGTTAAGGTGATCATCGAAGAATAAAATGTTGTCTAGTACTATGGGTCAGGCAATGCAGAGGGCAAAATTTGCTGGTGACAAGCTGAGTGGCATCTTATTGAAAAAAAAAAAACCAAAATCATTCGCAAAGAGTTGGGTATCCCGTCTTTCTCAGCTAGTGATAAGTAATTAACAAATTTAAAGATATTTTTTGTTCCTCGGTATTATTTAAAAAAAAGGTATTTGGTGAAAGTTCTAGTGTTAATGACAACTTATGCTCAGAGTGACTTCGTAAACTTTCAATTTATTAAAAATTACGAACAACGAAACGTGTTCAATCCAGATGAAACCGCATTTTCTATGCATACAATTTTCACATATAAAGAGGAATAATGCTATGGAGGCAAAAAAAGTAAAGATAGATTAACAATTTTACTAGCAGTAAATATAGATGGCTCCGAATAGTTAACTCCACTCATCATAGGAAAAACTACTAAACCTAAGTGTTTTTTTTATGAGAATAAATTATTTTTCTTTAACTTATCGTTCAAACAAAAAAAGCTCGGATGACCACAGCATTATTTAATGAATAGTTGATCTCTATATTCAATCAATGCAGATATTAAGAAATAGAAACGCAAAATTCTACTGTTTTTAGACAACTGTATAGTTCACAAGCATCTCTTACTTTTAACTAATATAGAATTTTAATTGTTTTTTTCCAAACACCACATCAAAGTTACAACCGCTTGAGCATAACATTAATAAGAACTGTAAAACATTTTACCATAAATAAGTTGTAAAGAATGTTTTACAATTCATTTGAAAGTAAACAGACACCTAATATTAGTGCATTGACAGTAATATTAGTTAAAAAAGCGTGAAAAAAATGAATCGTTCTCAGAATTTACAATAGAAATTTAAGAAACTGAAAACGACCAATTAAATATTGGATCGATACAATGGAATTTCCTGACAAGTCAAAAAAATGTAACTTTCACTAATTACGTGATTTAATCTAAATTTAAGTGATACAAATTTTAATTATCTTCCTAATTTATGTTAAATTTTTACTTTTGTTAAGTTTATCGTTAATAAATTTTGTTGCGTTGTATAACGCAAATTTTGTACCTAATTTTGGTCTGAAACTATACTGATTTCTATACTTAGGTATTTGTTAATTTTAAAAAATAATTAATTATTCCAATATATATGTACCTATGCAATTTTCTAATGTATGTGCAATGCATTATTAATGTCAATCTTAAACTATATCTATCAAATAATCATACAAAATGTAATAATCGTGTTATAGTTAATTTCGAAACTGTTTTTTTTTCCAACGGTTAAAAATAAACTTCTTATAAAAATATTTTGTTGCCATAAAGAAACAGGAATTTTAGAATTAAATAACCGTAGACTTAAAATCATTTTTTTTTAAAACTAAGTGGCCTTACAATGAGTATAAAAATAATACGAGTGACCAATGTGGCGAGCCGATGACCAGAACACACGGAGCCTGCAATCAATTATTTTGCAATATTCTTGCTGTACGGGGGAAAATTTCGTCAGTAATGTAATAGTATTAAACATTTTCAGTTAAATTTTCTTGCACGCAGGTATCTGTTAGACAGTTACAAAGGAATACAAAGGATAATTTGATTATGTTACGCGGGCACGTTCACCACAAAGGAATCAAACATTATTATCTTCGTTCTAAATATTAAATTTCTGTGAAATTCAACACCATAAATAGTTTAAATTTCCCCGTTGAAATTGAATTAATATACGCGGAATACAACTTTGGCAGTGATGCTATATATTCAGCTGCTCAATGGCATATTTTAATTTCGTTGTTGATATGTTTAACGTTCACTGCTACGATACACCAGCATTACGTATATGACACGCAAAATATGCAGGTATACAATGTATAACATTGAGCCACACGCCGCATACCCATAGCCGACAAAAGATAAGAACGCCTTATTGTATACGCTATTTATTCGCGTTCGCGTGCGCAGGCGTTAAAATAATAATAACGTTTGTTCATAATACAGCACCACCACGCGTCATTTAGATTTCCTTGGCGAATGCCAGTCTTGTAGTATCGATGCACTGACCGTCCGGCCGAACGGTTTGCCCGTTATAACGAAGTAATATGCCGCCTAAATGTGGAAATAATTGTATTTCAGAACACCTATTAATATTATGATTTTAATAAGGAAACGTGTCTAAAATAAACGATAATCCACACAAATCATATTCAAAATATATCGCGCCATTCACCATAAACTTTGTCTGGACTCAACTAAAATACTCTGCGGGTAGTCAGTCACTCTGAGTTATTCACAATCGGTTTCTAATAAACCGCGGCAACACTGACAGATTCTAATTTTGTCAAATTTCAATTTTGATACTATACGGGTGTTCATTGTTAACACTTGAGTTTTGAACGATGTTGTTATTATTTATTATCGATTTTTCTTGCAGGTTTCCTGGGTTACTATGATTATTTGGCGACATTTTCTATAGAAATCGCGGAATTAACATTTTTTTTTACCCGGGTTATTTTCCCAGGTTAAAACTTCGAAGCTTTTAAGAATCTAGGGGAAAGGCAAAAATTGTCTATATTGTCCAAATTATTTGACTGTTTGTAGACTATACGGCGTAAGTGGCGACAATCAATTTTCGATATTTGAAAAGTGTTTTTACGATTTAACTTCCCTCTCTGACCACTATCTCCTTCCCCTGACGTCAAATTCGGTAAACACGGATACGAAAAGGGAGAACCTTCCGATTTAAAACCAACCTAATCGACCAACCCGGAAAAGCCGTCAAATGGCCATCGCCATCGTTTATACAGCAATGCTCCACTTAAGACAACCATTTCTAACAGCCACGTTAAGAGATCGTCCCCGTTCGCAAACGACATGTCTATTATAGTAATTATTGTCATGACACAGTCGAGAGGCGTAATGTGCCACGTTAACACGATTATATTATATCATCCGATACGACAGTGGCTGCTCGTAATCAAAACTGTCCCGAACACCGTAAACTGTCATCCATTAGACACACTGCATGGAGTGCAAGGTATTACCTAAAGTTATAATATAAATATACAATATTATAATAAAGTATAATGTCCACTAATTATTTATTACCGAGGATTTACAACTTAGTTTGTGCTTAAAAAAAGAACTGTTTTACTTTTACGTTAAACAGTATACATTTTCAGACTTACATTTAAAAATTAACCGCAAAATATTATTGATATCTTAAAATATGTCGATTGTTAATGGGAATTAAATTCGGGATAAAACCGAAATTTTTACAATGATAGTCAGCTGTATAGAAAATATCGAATCTATTCGAATATTCTACATTGTTTTATTATAACTCCATAATATAATCACACTAGCCGTACAAACATGTTTCTGTGTTTAAATCTTGCGGTGAATTGCACGTATGTACCTATGAGTGTAATCCAAGAGACACTATAACATAACAGCTGGTAAGTTTATTCAATAAATTTATAAATATAATGATAATATATTTCATCATGATATAATTAAGAAAAAATAAATATATTCAAAATAATTAAACATGATAAAAACCTCTCTAAAAAGAGAAGCTTGTGCTTGGAGTAGATAACTTCCTAAATGGAAAACTAAACAGTTATACAATATGAAACACTAATTACTATTAGTTAAAATGTAATACTTTAATATACGTTCGCTATGTATAAAATATATTTTCATTAGGTAGAAGAATAAATTATTTAATTTTTAATTTGTGTAAAACATGTTTTTGTTAATCCTCAATAACAATAATAAAACAAGCGAATTTGATCTATTTACAAATTTGTTGATTTTCCCAAGAGTTTTCTTAACAAATGTGAAAAACTAGGAAAACCGGGAAAATCTACGAAATAGGTACAAGTAAAAATATATTACGGCCTTTTTTAAGCCCGTGAACATTATTCCTGTCATCAATTTCGCTCCATATTACAATGATAGCAATTTTTCTAAAAGGAAATCGGACTGTGGAGGCACTTTAATGAGGTTCACATTTCGATTTTCCAGGAGCTTTTCCAATAAATAAGAAAAACAGTAAAATAGGTACAATACTAAACAAATAATATTAAAGAAACTATATAATGCATATGCAATTATTTTACCATAATATGATATATATATTGTTGACAAAGCAACACTTTTAACCAAAATTCATTCAGAATCGTTGTTCATTAGCAATGGTTAATCGTTGCTTACAGATATACATTAAATTACCTATAAAAATGACTGAACTTGTCTCTATTATCCTAGGTCAGCTTTTGAATTTTTTAAAACATTGGTTAGATTAGATTATGTAAGTAAAAAAAAATTATTTTTTCTGACAGTTTGGCCATTTAAATTAAATTAATACATAGTCAATGAAGAGATATTTGTTTATGTTATATATATATATATATATATAAGTAATATCAATAGATTTCTCAGAAAAAATTTATAAAATCGCCACTGCCAAGATAAGAAAATATCTATTACGACCATTGACCATTGACATTATTTCAGTCGCGTTAAAATATTTACAGTGCGTTCGTGTGCACTTTTATTTATTCGTGGGCATTTTTATTACTTTATTTTTATTTAAATGCCAAAAGATCAATCTTCTTTATCAAGTCATTTCCAAAATATGTGCGTGAATTCGGGAGGAGAATATTTTTTCCACCGATGATGGTTAAATAATATTGTGCAAATTATTTGAAATTAGAGTTTTCCTCGATAAACCGTATTCAATTACACGGTATATTAACACTGAAAAACATTTAAAATCTGTAAACTTATGTCAGAATAAACAATACGATTTTCAAAGGTCTCATTCACTAATATTACAATACTGAATAAATATCCATTTTCTACAGATTTATGCAAAGCATTGGTTTCGGGAAATATTGCACTAAAAAAAAAGCCCAATAATATACATTTCAAATCATTTTTGGTAAAATATACTATTAAAATAGCATCAGATGTATCGATGTAAGACATACTTAAAATATGGCTATATAGATACAATTAATACAGTTCGTAATAAAATAAAGAAAAGAAAATGCTGTTGTCTGTCGACGAAACTGCGAATGTTGGAGAAAGATATGTCGCCGATGTCGTCAACGGAACTTTAGAAATTGATGATCCAGGTACAACGACGTTTTTAAATTCTGTATTTTTGGAAAAGGAAAACTACTCTGTTTCATAACTATTCGATAAACCATACAATTTACTATGACCTATTTACTATTTACTCATGACAACTTGATTCATTTCTTTTATTTTTGAGTGATGCTGCTACGTATACAGTAAAAGCAGCAGGTGCAATTATAGCGTTTTACTCTAAATATTCTACGTTACTTGCTTAACCCCTGGTTTACGTCTTACTGCTAAAGAAGTAAGAAAATGTTTTCAAAATGGGGATAAAATTATATCAAACGTAAACAACTTTTTTTAAAATCTTCATATTGCATGGCTTTTTAAAAAATTAAGCGCTTGAACTGCCTTTACCAACCGAACAGATCATCACTCGTTGGGAGACATGGCTCAACGCTGATATATAATTGTATTATTATTGCAAAAATATAAAACAAAATCGAAGTATTTTTTAATAGAAACACGCGTCACAGTACAACAGATATAATATTCCAACACTTATCATTGTACTCAGAATCTAAAATAAAATCCATAACGAGTATTGTCGATAACGCGGTTATTTTTATTATATTTAATGAGACACTCCATGCAAAGTAATTAATTATTAATGCGTGACGTATAAAAAGTATGATGTGTGTCGAGAGAATCATAAACAATCAGATTTTTTGATTTGTATACCGCCGCAGTTTTTCATCTAAATCAAACCATTTGGCGACATGGCGTAACCTACGAAAGTCGTAAAAAAAAAAATAAAATTAAATGAAATAAAATATTAGCGTTCGTTGATACCAATGTGTTCGTGTATGCATTTTATGTTCATTAAATATAAAAAAAAAGTTGTTTCAACTTTATATCAAACGAATTTTAAATAATTCTCGTGAATTCCCATTCTCGTGAAGGTAAAAATTAACTCATATATAGTATTAATTCCGGTGTTATCAAAAGTAATTATAATATTATCTTTTAAGCCGAACATTGAATTCAAATGTTGTATATTTACAAATACAAAAATGTATTCGGAAAACGAAAGGAGATTTTAAAATTATTTCAAATCGTCAATTCGTATAGATTTAAAAAATATACAGAAATATACATAATATGTATATATACGTGTATAATTAATATTAAATCGTAAAAATCTAAAAATTTGATGTTGTGCCGAATAATCTGATACGTTATAATCATTTAGATTATTCTTGTTTATAAGTTTGACAACTTACAGTAAATATTGTGGCTATAAGTTTTAACCCGACAATTTGTACATAAAAGCATTGCCAAACAAAAATAACGGTTTGAACGGTGAACAATAATAATCGAGAAATGAACAAATTTTAATTATATTATACTTCGGAAAACTCGTAAAGTTATTACATAAATAATTCAGATATTAATTTAAATCACAATAGCTAATACGATAAAATAAGATTAAAGAATGAAGAAAAAAAAAAAACGAATTACAACAATGAAAAATAAGTAAACAAATTCAAGCGTACCTATACAAGAGTTTTACGAGAAGAGTTTATTTAAGCCAAGAAATAATAATAATCATCGCGTATAAAAAATTATATTTTCTTTGGAAGCAAAAACCACAATCGAACAAAAATGCACCTAGGTGTATTAATATTGTATAACCGTGACCTATTTAATTTTTTCAGTAATATTTGCGTTATAAGGATATATAAAACCTATTGATAGTCGATTCCATGAATGAATCTAAAGCTTCAAAGCCAAATACCAGGACGGGAAATTGCATTGACTAAGCCATGGAATGTTTCGTTATACCACAACTTATGTGATACTATTATAGAGAAGTGACTATGAAAAATAATTTTTTCCTTGTATTTTACGAACTAAGAAGGCTAGATACTGATGTTTTAATAAAATAATTTAGTTTCGACGAAAATTAACTAGCGGTTGAACGTATTAATAAGTTTAGTGGAAGCCCTTGGATATCTTGAAAAGTGTTTCACAACATAATTATAAAGACCATAGCTGCTCTTATTAACGTTATTTGTCCAAATTAAATACCATGAAGACAAAATCAACGAATAACATAACTTAAGAAAGGAATTGACTCAATGTTCATGATAATTGTTGAACAAAGTCTTACAACTGAATTCAACTATTATTATAATCTGTTTTTCCTATTGAATGAAACGAATGCAGTTATCAGCACATTTATTATAACTCAATTTACTTTATTATAATCAAATAAAAACACAAAACGAATATAAAAATAACAAAAAATAGATAAATGAAATGAAAAAGAAAAAATGTAAACATATATAAATGACAATTGAATAACTTTAAATTGTTTGCAATTTCTTCTTTTTACGCAACAATCATTTAAACCTCTGAATGTTACAATTATCTTATATTAAATTTTTCTATGTTTCATTTTTGAAATTGTTTTCTTTATAAACCTTATCATTCCGTCAATTTTTAAAAGCGTATTCAAAAACTACCAACACCATGCGCATAGTCAGAAAGGAGGGCTCCATTAGGCCTAGTCTCCGAAATCCATGCTTCTCATTAAAAAAAACCTATTGACTGTTAGTAGTTGGTAAAAAATGTTATGTTCAGACCACCCCTCGCCCAAAAAAAAAAGAAAAAGATCCCGGATACATGACTCACCGCAATTTAATTCAACCAAAAATATCACAAAGTGATGTGAATCCGTGTCTATGTATATAAATATATAAATATATGTGCATTTATATAAGAAATTAGTGTTAAGAGCAATATAAATAATAATAATAAATAACGCACTCAATACTAGTGTAAACTGTCTTTTGTCCCCCGTACCTTTTTAAAGGAACACTTTATTTATATTCGAATAATCCATGTTTAATAATAATAAAATTAATATGTTACACCGAGAAAATAAACAACACACGCTTACCACATTACTCGACATGCCTGCCTATTATTCTAAATATAATGCCCAAACTGCATACATAACCCGATAACTCAAACCTCAAACATTACCTAAATAACCGACTCCGACTCACTTGACTTTCATCAAGTATGAGCGTTAGGTTAGGCGTTACTCCGTCAGTGACCTTGTGGATAAAATTAATAAATCCAATATACATTATGATGAACCATATACAAGCGTATCTTTTGATATGTTTTTCAGTGATCAAATCAGTGTAAATGAAATATTATATAATATAAGTAAAAATTTACAATTAGTAAAAATATCAAATATAAAACAGCAGCAGCGGGATATAATGGAATAGTAAAAAAACATTAAAACATATCTCAGAAAATATATCTGTACCTTTAACTTTTATTTATAACTATAGAGTATATCGGAATGTAAATTTCCGAATTTATTTAAATTAGCCGTTATAAAGGCCACCTTATAAAAGTGGCAATCGAACTAGTCTTAATAAGTAATAACTATAGACCTATTTAAATGATTAGTAACTTTACTACTTGAAAGGATAAAAAAGTAGGTTAATAAAATTAGTATAGTACAATGATTTACTTTTAGGTACATAAAATATAAAAAATACAATATGATTTTACTATTAAAATATCGCGTAATAGAAACGAAATAACTGGACGAATTAAAAAAAAAAAAACCAACATGGTGTTTGAGAATGTAAGTATCGGTTTTTTAATTATATTTTGTTAAACTGAATAGTTTTTATCACAATTTGTAAACTATATTTTGCGACCTTGAACCGATAAACTCCGAGGTATTAAATCGCATACTTGAAAATAATATTTTTGTTATGTTAAAGCGTTTTTACATACAAGTTGCCAAATTTCAGCGGCTTATTTTGAAACGGACTGGGATGAAATGGCCCGTTGTTAAAGGGCCTTTTTATGATCCTTGTTTATAAATATATTGAATTCAAAAGGTTAGTAGAACGTAATTTGAAATAATTGAACAAATTTTGTGAAAGCAAATGAACTTTCAATAATAAAAAACCTATTGTATTTTGATGGTACAGTAAATCGTATTTTATTTGTATTTAACAAATTATACCTATATAAAACACTGACAATTTAGTTGTTTTGGGAGCGAACATAACACATAATCAATAATTACCCTTGGTAACACCACAGATAATAGTTTTTAACGATGTTCCTTTAACTATACAAAACATCTAAACTATACTTATTCGTTTGTGCTAAGTCGTTTTCGATTTAAAGTTGTGTAACTCAATTTAATATGAATTTATTGATAGTTTTATAGAGTTTATTATTAAATATTTATAGTTTAATACGGCAATTCTAGTTTATCCTATGGAGTAACTCTATGTTCCTCTATGGAGGAACTGGTGAGAACGACTCAAGACAACGATAATGTAATTATTATAGGAGATTTCAATGCAGTTGTTGAGGAACAGAATTATCGATTCCGCCGGCTATTGTGAAAAATTTTGAAAAACAGTCGTAATTCAAACTAATACAATTTGAGAGTTACGAGAATTATGTAATATGTGTAATTTATTTATATATATTTTTATGTATATAAATATTATAATGTCAATATGTACAATAAAAATTTTATCCAACTTACTTTTGATAATATTTGGACACACATGTTTTAAATAAATGAACTTGGAAGTTTTAGTATAATTCATCAGCGATTCATTCAGATTTTCGTTTATGCTCATTAAAAATGGTTTCTTCGATATAATTGATGCTGATTTTTCGTGATGGTTTACATGATGCATACTGTGATTTTTAATAATATTTTTAAACTTTGATCTACATAAATTTTTGGATTACACATTTTATTTATGCACTGCCATTAAAAAGCATTTAAATACTTCAAATAATCTTTTTTATAATATTTAAAATTACTATACAAAATTAGATAGTTTTTTCGTTCACAAAAAAGTATAGACAAATTCATGATACAAATTGTAGATTATACACTTGTGCATACTTTCACAAATTGAATGATATTGATTATAACATCCAAATATGACATCTCCGAAAAATGAGTAAAATACCTGATTGATTACGTTAACCATTGCCGTGAGTAATAATATTATCGAATATCATTATCCGCGCATAAAGTGGTATTGTATTGTACTTCCTATCTACTAACAGATAGGAATTAAAATTAGGGAAGTCTACATTTTAGTTAGAGGAACCGAATCAATATGAATATACCATTACAGTAATCAGATAAAATGTCAGTCATTTATTATATTATATCGAACTATATATATGTTCGGTATTAATATTTTTACCTCATAGGTATGACGTTGATAAGAAAGTAGTTACTATCATGTACATTATGTTGGATTAACCAAAATAATACGGGGGTAATTTAAGAACATTTAATTAATCTTATATTTTAATAAAATATGTAATTACCAAGTCAATCTTACTTTTTACTTGGTCACTTTTAAAAGTGTTCAAGTGAAACAATGTCACATATTCACTTTTTACAATTTAAGTTGGTAAATTATGATTTACTGACTTAATTAATAACTTTAATGTATATTATTACAGCTTTGTCGATATCAAGTTTATAAATATTGGTTAAACAACTCTAGATTTTTAAATCGATATCAAACATTCAAACTAGATTTTAACAAAACTACAAAACAACACTGGATCACTTTTGGCATGATAATGAAGATATGCATATTATAAATAGTAGCCGGAATCAATAGCCGAACGTATAGATGTTTAGATATGATGAACAGTAGCCGGTGGAATTAATAGCCGGCGGAATCGATATACGCCCGTAAAACTAAATCCAAGGAAGCCATGATAACGAATGAAATAATGGACTTAATAAATTAAGGAAGGCTGATGATGATATGCATAGAATAAATATGACGGCAAATAGAATGGAAACAGCATAGAATGGACATAAATCACACAGGACAATTGAAAATTAATCGGCAATATCAAAGTCAAAAAGTATAATTGTCAAGGATAGGAATGGACTATTGATCCTGGATAAAAGTGAAATACTGACAAGATAGAAAGAATATATTGTAGAAGATCTGTGTAAAGGATCATTAGAAGAGAATGATATGAAATTGGTAAATGCAGTAGATAGAAGAAATAAGGATATGAGACCAAATATAATTAAAAATGAATTAGTTAAGCATTTAATGAACTGAGGAGTATAGGGCACAAGGAGTAAAAGGTGTCCCGGAAGAACAATTAAAAAAGATTGGAAAAGATATCAAATGTAAACTATTTGAATTGTTTGAGAAAATGGGATGTCAATCATTTATGGTAACGTTCCAGAAGTCTTGACCAAAAGCCAAACTGTACTAATCCCTAAAAAAAGAAAATTCACAGAACTTAAGAACTACAGAATAATAAGTTTTTTAACACATGCATCCAAAATACTTCTAATCGTAAAAAAAAGGACAAAGAAGAAAACTGAATAGAATGAAAATCAATTTAATTTTAGACAAGGGACCTATACGAGAGAAGCAATTCTAGTACTAAGAGATCTGATGGAAGGAATGTACAATGTAAATAAGAAGAAATGTATAACTTTGATTGATTTCATGAAACATATTGACGCAGTTAACTGACCCTATTGATGGATTCTGTAGACAAATCTTGAATAGACTGGAAAAATAGAAAAATTATAATGTTATTATACAAATAATAGTTAGGAGACTTTAATAGAGGTCGATGATAATAGATTATTTATTTTTATCTGTGAACAACTATTCTATTAAAAATGTTGCCAGTGTGTTTCTTGCCAAAGTGTAGCACGTTTTTTGAAAAATAATATGACTAAATTGGTAACAGGTAAACATTATATTTCCTCTCAACCTTCCCTACTTCTCATCTACAACAGTAGCACACCAATCGTAGGAAGTATGTCCGTTTTGTTTTTTTGGTTTTTTAAAATATGTTTTATTTTTATATGTCAGTGACATTTCTTAATTGAAAACTCGCACTAGTTGACAATTGATTGAGACCTTTGGATTCTGGATTTCGTTTATGCACTGAAGAGATCATTTTTTAATTTTATTAGGGGTTTTCATGATAATTTGGAAAAATTGGGAAAAGACTTTAAATTATAATCAAACATCTTGCTCCAATAAAATTTTGGTGATAAGGTTGATTTTTGATAATAGGTAATAGAAAATCATAAAAATTTAAAATAAAAACTAACAAATAAAATTCATACAGTTTTTCTTTTTTAGTTTGTACAATGTATGTTTTCTTCCAGAAATCTGACTTCAAACAAAAAATCGTAAGACTCATTTTTTTTTTATCTGTATGTATAAACAAAAAATAAGTTATCAAAGCCATTATTGGAGATAAATAATTGAAATATCTATGTTAATAACTACGAGAAGATAAAACTTTTTACATCGTAATTTTTATAATATTTAACAAAAACAATAGGTAAAATATGTAATTAATATTAAATAAAGATAAATTAATTTTTTTTTTATTTATCGAATTTACGGGTTGGTAACCCAATGGTTACATTACAAATTACAATAAACATTTAACATTTAAATACATAGTTGAAATATTCCATAAAAGATACAATAACAAACACAGAATAGGAAAATACATAGTGATTAATGAACAACAAAAAGAACAGAAAATACAAATAATACATTTAATTAATTAGAAGAGTAAGACGGTTCAGTATTGATAATCCTCATCATTCTCACAAGTGGCTAATTAGTAGCATAGTTTGTATTATAGGCAGGATTATATAGCAATATATGAATAAATTATTAAGTTACATCATTCATACACTCTTTATGATATCTTAATATATACCAAATATAGAACTATTTTACTGTTACAATTAGCACATAGTCTTATGGTAGGTTATGAACAAAAATGATTTATTTGAACAAAAGGTTTTTGGTGTTTATCTATAGATCTCCAGGTACATAAAGAATTGTGTATCTTTTATCTTCATCTTCATTAATATGCTGGTAATTATCTATTATTATCATTACCTAGCTATTTTAAAATGTCTTTATTCTTTATACAATACTGATCCTAGGTTATTTTTTATTCAACAAAATATTTGTATTGTTATGGTTATTGGTAGGGTACCGACGATATACGCTGATGTAATATTATATTAACGCCAACACAACGAACATTGGCTTGTTTATCTTGAGATGTACAACTGCAATTTTCAATAGGTATAAATGTACGGTTGTATTGTTGTCCGTATAATACAAGTTTCGCTCGACAATTGTATTTTGGTATTTTCGTAATCCAATAATCTTTTTAAACACATTATATTGACATGGTAACTTATATAAGTATAAGGAGTAGGTACACAATTAAACAAAATAAAATGTTAACTTATTAATTACGACAGAAATCTTTGCTTTATAAATTCTCGTATATTATGTTATAGGACATTATAACTATGACTGATTTAGATACGTCGACGTCTTCGAGAGTTAGTGTTGTGAAAATTTGTATCGTTTTGCATAGCTTCTTTTAAAAGTCGTTAATATCATTAATTTTTGTTTAAAAAAATATTCCATCTTAAGTACTTAATAGTGTAAGAAGCAAAAAAGGTATTATACTCAAATAAAATCAAATAATAGTTTAAAAAAAACCTTGAATATTCAAATAACTATAAATACTTCAAAAACCGTCTCTAAAATTAGATTTAATAACAAAAAAAAATTCAAAATCAAAAAATAGTAACGATTGTTATTGCATAAATTTTCCATTTTTTCTCGCTGTTATTAAATTACAGAATTTGATTACCTATCTTTATTATCTCCTGAGATATTACAAGGAGTATATCTTCGTGGGACACACTGTATAACATCTATGACCATTGTCAAAACAATGCAGTTAATTTTCTACGTCCCCGTATATCCTGAAGTGGAAAATTATACCGATTTAAAAATTCACCGCACAAAATCGAATAAAACTTGATAACTAAGTTATTTCGTATAATATGTACGACAATATCTCGTAACGCTACGGACCTACAATATTATTATAAACAATTATTCTTCAAAGAAATAAATGATTTCAGGTACGATATAAGATTATAACTGTAAAGTTGAATTATGCACAGCGCTTTTGCGAAGTTACTTAAAAAATTTACTATTCAACAGCACGGTGATCCACGAGTAGGTAATCTGAATATATGCCGTTTCTCCAGTGTTTTCACCGAAATGCATGTACCTTTCCGACCCAGTTTCCGCATAAATCTTTTATAATCTACAAGGTGGCCCGCACCGGAAACGTTCCGTATTCCATTGAGCGGCTTTGCATTTATCGCAATGCGTCCGACGTAGTAGCCAAGTTTTTAACCTCATTAAATCGGGGGGTTTTTTTTTTTACTCCTTAAACTAAACAAAGGTTACACTGTTTTTGCTAAGTGTGACGTTGAAACGTAGAGTTGACACAGTATTTTATTATTTACCGCGATGGTTTTGGGCAGTGCGTAAGTATCCACGTATTTTATTCTATAATATATAGTAATATACTATAATATTGTTTTATCGAGTTTAAGATAAGTGTACCTGCTATTTACGACGGTACCTATTGCTTGGGATAGTAAGGTAATTATTCCAAAAAATTAATCGAGATTAAATTATTTAAAAAAAAATAGGGACTATTGGACTTGAAAAAAAAAAAATGTAGCGATCCTTATAATTATTGAACTCAACCTAACATGTGGGGAGCTTCCCTCACCCACATCCTACATCACTTTCCAATCATAGTTCAATAATTACCTAGTAATTTATAAAAAAATAACTATAAACAACATCATTTCGGCAGGTTAGGATTTTGCTTACGATACTTGTATGTTAATTGTTGTATGCATATTATATCAATATTAATATTATATTATTTATGTATTACTAAATATGTATTTTATTTTTTAAAAAAATTTTGGTGTCTAGGTTTCGGATAAATTACTTACTTTCTAACTACACAAAGCAAATATGAAGTGAATAAAATATATTAATTTAAGACTGAGTGATAACATTACTATCAGTTCTATTATTTATACCTAATTGGTATTCAATGTAATATGTGATTTGATAATATATGTTTTATTTTTTTATTTTTAATATTATCATTTGTAAAAAGAAACGCACTGTCCCAATATAATAGTAGGGGGTATTAGGAAGTACAATTTAGCCTAATTTAAACCGTGAAAATAATTAAAATACATAAAAATGTAATTATTCGGCTAAATTTGCTAATTGTAAACTGTAATTTTTTTTTTTTTTTTGTTTCATCAAATAATATCTATAATGATATCGTTACACCCGGACAAATAAAATATAAACACACGCTCTCGAAAAATACAATTTTTTTTTTTGTCCACCCTAGCTTATAGACTATATAATATTTTTAATCCGTGATGTGCATCAGTATTATCGAATGCAACATCTGGGCAAAGCGAATAGGACGTATTGGTATATATAAATAATAACACCGTCTTTAAAACGCAAAAGAATTATTACGAGCAGATCAAGGGGACGTCGTTACATAGTTAGAAATATAATAACTATAAAAAAAAAAAAATCGCTTTGACGTCCCTATAAATTAATCCAGACGCCGATATGCATGGCTCGTATATACGATGGGAAATAAATAAAAAAAAAAAAATGGAAAATTGGCTGTTATACTATAAAGCCGCATATGGTCCGTGAGTTACGATATAGTTGATGTATAGAAATATTATTATTATATTATACTCATTCGTATACAATATTTGCACAAGTGTCTTCTCCCCCCATACGATAAGCATTACTTCAAACAAAATTCGAACATTTTCCATTTACACGCCGGTAACATATAACTGGTACGCAATTAATACCATACGTATGTATACCTATGAATATAATATTTTTTTTTTGTCAGTTTCTGTTAATTAGATTACAAAAAAAAAAAAATAAAAAAAGTCCTAGAATAATGAGGATGAATACAGCCACTGTTATAGGCAATTTAATGTATGTCTGTTAGCAACCATTTTTAACGAAAAAAACGATTCTGAGCGGAGTTCAGTTGAGAGTGATGCTTTGTAAATAATATACATGCCATATTATAGTGAAATAATTAAATTGTCATTATATAATATATTTAATGATGTTTATTAATTTACCGATTTTCCCGTTTTTCCAAAGTTTTTTCGGTTTTCACATATTTTGAGAAAACTCCAGAGAAAATCGAAGTACAACCTGTCGTAAGTACCTCCCCAGTGAAATTTCCTTTCAGAAAAATTTCTATCATTAAAAGTTGAGTTGAAATTGTTGATAGAAAAGTTGTTCACAGAAAAATAATTCGTAATATTAGTATAAATACATATATTTCGTAAATTTTCTCGTTTTCCTCCGTTTTTTTTTTTTTTTTTTCGGTTTTTTTGCATATGATGAGAAAAGCCTTAAGAAAATCGAAAAACTACCTCATTGCAGTACCTCTCTACATCGATTTTCTTTTTAGAAGAGGTTCAACACGTAAAATTCGGAACAATTTATTCTGATAGAAAAGTTGACCACAGAAAAAAAAATAACAAAAATAAACAACTTTGTAAAACCGTAAATTTCTTCGCCGCTCCACTCAGAATCTAAAACGCATGCATTGTATTTTTACATTTTTACATTAAGCGCCTATGCCTGCTTAAATTAATCGATTATACAAATATAGGTACTGACACTCCTGATGTGATAACAACGAACGCGTTCGGATTAAAAATCCTTTAAACAAGTAGTGCGATATAATAACACTAACACATTATAATATTATTATAAAAACAGCTGTTTACAAATATTCGTTATTTAAATAAATAATATAATAGTTGTCTCATTAGTATTTATAGGATGTGCGTGATTAAACGCCATACTATGGTATAGTTTCCGTTATAACAATTATGACAGACTAATTTAATAATATCTACTCGTAAAATAATATTATTATGATGTACTCGTATTGTTGATTTTGTTGTAAAACCCGAATGAAGATAATGAACTTGTAAATGTAATGATAATCGATTATAGATGGCCAATTTAATAATAATATAGCACTGGTAAAACAATAGTTGTTGCATTTATATCTCGAGGGATCTCGGGGCAGGTATTCTCCCGTATAAATGCATAAAACCAAAGTTCCACGGAAGGGATGGAAACATTTGTTCTGCCTCTGATCTATCCGACGTGGTTTGACAAACGTAAAGTCGACATTCATTAGACATCTATTAAGTAGCTCTTAAAGCAACCGAATAAAAGTGACCGAAGGGCGAACGTTCCTAAAAAAAAAGTAATGTTAGAACGGATTGATGTTATGCTCTATGTTTTTTCCCTTTTCGGGCCTACTGCGAAATAACTGATCCTATCCCTATGGTTGCTGTGGAATACATAAGAAAAGTATAATATAAATTCTAATTTCGTAAACTGTCATAATATCATATCAATAACAGTTCAGATGATAGTTGCAGATTTGCATAGCTCTCGCGAAAATGCCTAAGTATTAAGTATTGTAACTGTCACCTGTGCAAACATAGGATCCATGCACTCCCCCCCCACAAGAAAAAAAATATAATAAATAAGGCCATTGCGTGAAATTTAATAATAACGAACCATAAATAGGTATAATACGCGATTTGTTTCGACATGAAAACTTTTCGGAAAATCACTTTACGCGTTATATAGTTTTGTAGCGACCCGGCGGGACCGAAACGAGCGCGCCGATGTGTCCGAACGGCGGGCAATGGGAGGAAATCGTTCGTCAATATGTAATATTTGAGATATATGAGCGATAGTTTTATTCGATATCACGCTTATCCGATATACTTGCGAGGCAGATATTGAATATCAAAATTCAATTATTTTATATTGTATTATATTTTATGTTGTTTTGGCCCAGTTACGACATTCTATAGAAAGTAATGATGTCTAAAGACTAAACGCTGTAAGGAAAAAAAAAATATATGTCGTCATCAATATCATCGCGTACTCGGGTACGTAAAAAAAAAAAAAAAAAAACTAGATATCCGCTCTAATGATTAAATCTGAATCTCGGCAGTCGTAACCTAGAGGGCAAATTTTATTGACGAAAAATGTTTGTACGCCATTATTTATGCGATAAACATGTTAGATGATTATTCGAAAAATGTTGGAAATTACTCGCAAATTGTTTCTAAAGTATATTCCGTAGTTTATGATATATAGTTTAATAATACACCATCAAAAGGGTTTATCTTTGCGATTATTTGTGTGAGCAAATTCTGCTAACTCTATGCCTCTTCCGGGGTTTCTATGGTGTATCGTACGGTTGTATTATTTATTAATGGATCATACGGTCTCTGTATTTTTCTTGATAAATAATCGAAAACTGTATTTTTTTTTAATGTGATAAATTCAGTAAATCTATAGACGATTTGAAATGGTTTTCACACCAAACAATACAAACCTAGACAAATATAATTATTTTTGGATTTTTATATTAATTTTCAGCTCCCGTTTCGATTTGCATCTAATAAAATACCTCGACTTGCATACATAAAACAATATGTGCCGTAAAAATGTACAGTTTTTAACCCAAACTCAAAAAACGAAATATTTCAAAATGGAAACTTTTTTTTCAGATCCGGCAATTGGTTTTACTTATGATGTGTGTTTTTCTAAAGGTGAACAACTTTCTACCAGAAAAACTGCTTCGAGGTGTGGACTCTACCATCTTTTCTGAAAGGTAATTTTCACTATTCGATATATTGAGAAGGTCATATTTTGATTTTCCGAAGAGTTTTCGAAATAATCGGGAATAATCAAAAGAAATGTATAGGTAAATATTTACAGGATGCCGCGACACAGCGTTACTGTATTCATTGTCTTTATTATGTTTACGCGACGTTTTCTACCAGTAATATTACTCCAATTTAAAAATGACAAAAAATAGATTTTGTTTCTATTAATACAGAGTCATTGATTAAGATAGTAGTTTTTTGATATTCAAAGTTTTTTTTAAAAATAATTGGGAATAACCAAAAATGACGAAATACACGATTTTTTCCAAATTACATTTTCTACCGTAAATATTGTTCCAATAAATAAATAATAAGAGACCTCTTTTGTTGAAATTTTAATCTAGTTGGTGAACAAGTAGGTCATTTTTTGTAGTTGTGTAAATAATTGAGCAAAACCGAAAATTAATGCAGAAAGTACGGAAAAATGTACGGTAATAATTCTTTTATTATTTTCAATTATATTTTTTTTATGTAATTTAGTTTAATATATTCATAAAGATTTACAAATTTTTACAAAAACCTATATTTGCTTTTTCTAGACGCGATACAATGTTCAAAACATCTGATCCTTTTTTAGAGATAATTTAGATACTTTAATGTTGCGAGTTTTGTACGTAATTTTTATTTAGTAGGTACTCATTGATAAAATTGTTAGACTAAACAGAAATTCTTGAAAATTTAACAAGTGGTTCCTTAAAGGTCACACTTTATCGACAAAAAAAAAAAAAAAAAAATTGATATTTATATATTATTTATTATAGTAAAATAATTTTCATATCAAATTTTGACGAAAATGTGAAAAAAATTTGCTATTGGTCCTTACACATTTTTCAATATTTTTTTTTTTTTATTATCATATGCATACCTTTTACCGATTTAAGAACGACGGTAAAGACGGTATCGAGCGGACTGACTTAGTTTCGAAATCATAGATTTTTGAAGTTCTAATATTATGCGGATGTTATATGTGTTATGTTAAACAACTCGATTTATCGATCATAGCGTGTTGGTCGTAGTCTAGCGGTGGTACGAACATGTTGCCATCCGAGGGGTCGCGAGTTCAAACCCGAATTCCGAAATTTTTTTTGTAAATCTACGTCAAGTAGGTCATAGGGAAATATGTTAATTTTGGTTTCAAAAAAAATGATCGTAGATGTAATGTAATATTGTTTTTTTAAAAGTTTCAAAATCAAATATGGACGGATTACGTAAATATTACGGCCTTTTAATACATGTATAACCGAACATCGCTCCTAATCGTTTTCCGTAAACAATGGTTTATCGTTGGTCACACGTATAAATTAAACAACTTTATGTATTCCATCTTTCCCACTACCCACCTACAGTGGCCGCACCTGTCCATAATATCAGATTTTTTTTTTTTTTTTCAATTTATCCATCAAGTTTTCTTATTCGAATTAACTTATTTGATGCATAATGATTGATAAATAGTAAATGAAATGTACGCATTGCATTTTCATCGGAAACGATAAATGCATTTCGTATTAATTTACTTTTAATCGAGCTCTAATTCATCGATGTATTTAGATATTTTTATAACGGAAAACTAATGTATATCAACGCCGCCAAACACAGATTTAACAGTCACGCCTCTTACGCGGCGGTCCTATATCACTGCATGGAATGTAAAAGAATATTTGTGTTGCCGGATACGGCGTGACCGTTACCCGAACAATGTTAATAATGTAAATCACTTCGAATGTATTGACGCGAACGGTTTAGGCGGAATCTATTGCTCGGTCGGAGCACGCGTCGGGAACGTGTTATTTTAGGTACGCGCGCGGTTTGGGACGGGTCCGCGGATAAAGTCTACGGGGATCTCGGGTATTTTTTTTTTTTTTTTTCCCCAAACAAAATTTTCTCGATTTCCGGTGAACGGCGGCGGTACGGGTATGATGGATTCGTTTATTAACAACGGGCCCAGCTAATACCTCGCCGAGCCCGACCATAACCTACAAACCACGCGGGCAATATTATATTATTACCTGCTAATATACCGACAAGAGTGGCGTGCGCGCGCGCGCGCGCGCCGCGTTCAGCGCGTTCGCAGGACCGCATTGATGACGATCCATCACCACGTGACGGCCGAAATAATTTACGAGCTCGGGCGATTCGCTATAACAACCCGCCGCCGCCCTCGTATTGCATCACTCACACACACACACACACACACACACACACGCACAAACACGGGCGCGCGCGCGTATATGCGCACACTTGGAAATTATAAGTTTTAAAAATCATAATAATAATTATAATACGTGAACCGGCCGGGAATAAAAATACGTTATGCGCAGTAAAGTACCGATATGGTCCGGGAGAGCGCGTCGACGGACGAACCGTTGAATCACGTGAAATGGCACTTTCATCGGAATAACACTCTCGGGCGAATCCTCCGGACGAACGCGCGCCGTCGAGCCTTTCGGAGCGGCCATTTCCGCAGGGACGCGCCCGACGGCGGTGGATATTACGTTCATACGCCCGAAATCCCGAAGCGATCGGCCGTTTCGAGAATCGCGCAAATCGTTTAATAATGATTAATTAATTATTAATTAGTATACAATTATATGTAATTTGAGATATTTGTCGAGAACGCCGTTTTCGGCGGGTGGCGAGTAAAAGTACTCGGATTTGTTCACGCGATACCTTAAAAAATGCCAATTTATCGCCCGATGGAAGTTTATCTGAATAATTATTTGAAATTCTCAGCAGTCACAGAAATGTATTATTTATGATGAGAACCCGGGTTTTAATGCACTAAAAACCGTGTAAAAGTGTTCTAAACAATTGTCATAAGTCACCATAAAAAATCTATGTTACCGCAACTATGCTCTATACATCTCTTTTAAAAATTATTAATTTATTACGGAAAAAAAAAATTGACCGACACGCAATTCGTTCGGGGTTCTATTATTCATTCTTAACACACTAAAATACAAGTTTAAGTTTACGGTAAATTCTATGTTAGACTGTTTTACGTTTCAAATTTTCTAATTTAACTGAAAATCAAAAAAACCAATAACCTTTATATATTTGAATTCATAAAATTTAACGAATGAAGTCGTATAATGAATGCGTATGCATTCAAATTAACGAAATGACCAGAATGCTGAAAAATTCTCTAAAAATAAAAAACATCGAACACCTAATACAAAAAATAAAAGTTTCACTCTTAAGTATTTTATACACGAAACGAATTATGTGCTCGGAAAACATTGTGTATAATATTACCTACAGGTAAATACACATTGCGTTGTAAATCCGACTCCTATCTAGGATATGCGCTTTTGTAATTTTAGCTTCTGAGCGAAGCGAGGAATGCATTAGTTTTATTTGTATTTATTTCCTTGTTTGCAACTTTTCTACAAGAAATTTTACTTCGATTTTCATTGAAATTTTTCTGAAAGGTATTCTGACTGGGGTGGTACATTAAGGAGGTCATTGTTTGATTTTCCCAGAAGTTTTCCTAATAAATGGGAAACACCGGGAAAAAACGTAGATACTCCGGGAAAATCGGTACGATATTAAACAAACATTATTAAAGAAAATATACAATGCATTTGTTACCGTAGTTAATTATTTTACCGTATTATATCATACATATTGTTTATACAACACTATCAATCGAACATCGCTCGGAATCGTTTTCGTATGAAACGCTTAATCGTTGTGTTAGATGTGCATTAAATTTTCCCTCTACCATCTCAACTTCTCGCCTACAGCAGTACTACCCATCGTGCAAAATATATTCGTCTTTTTTATTCAATTCTTCTTGATTATTAAAAAAAAAGGGAAAATCAAAAGAACGTCATTCTTTCTTAGCGCCTAAATTAAAAATGCGACCACATTGATATTTTTTGTTTTTAATTACCTGTCTTCTAATAATTTTTTTTGATAGAAATTTTGCTCTGTTATCATAACGAGAAGTAGTTTCTGTTAACATAATTTTGTCTATTTTGTGCATAGGAAAATAATTGTATTGTATTTCTTGGAAATCTGTTTTTATAGGGACACCAATGGTGTAATTTATTTTTATCAACGTTTTAAGAAAAATGTTAATTAATTTTATTTGTAAATAATTGGATACAATTGTTAATTTAAGTTTATCGAAAATTCAACACATATTTAACCGAACGTCGCATTGAATCATTTTTCACTGTGATTAACCGTTTCTTACATATATAAATTAAATTATCATGTACACAATTTTTAACATAGACCAGAAAAAAAAATTAATTTTGTTGTAATTAGGTGAAAATAATTGTAAAATATAGAGATCCGTTGGTTTTAATAAAATTCTTATGTTAAATATTTCTAGACGTTGTAGACTTCTATAGTCTGATAGTCGATCATATCATCTCCTTTTTGTGTTATTTAAATAGCTAATAGATATTTTTGACGTTTTTATCATCATACATTTTACAATACCGTTACAAAAAAGTTTAAAATATTTAAGTACATTATCAGATTCGTTAAATATTATAACATTTTATTTTGTAGTTAGAAACGAATACAATTTTCGCTATAAATTTATCGAAAAACGTTTAACCGAGCTCTATTCAGAAACGTCGTTATTATATTATGTCTGCTACGATGTATCGTTGCATTCAGGATTTAAACTAAATTACCCTTGTAATAATACATGTATCGTACCATTCCTATCTTTCTTTTTTTCTTTTTTCTTTTTTTTTAGGATTACCAGTCGAGTATAAAAGTATAAAATAATACACAAAATAATATTGACTTTGAACGTTGGAAAAAATATTATGTCTTCATCGCTCTTCCGACACGCACTGGCTGACTATATAACAATCGAATCTTTCCAACAATGCTCGCTCATGTGCGTACAATACATTTTCGTGGATCACATTTAATGTTTGGACCTATAGGAGAGTTTGACCTAAATCTCACTCGTCGTAGATACACGAAAGTATGAAGTAAAATACAGTATAGATCAATATCCTTATAAACCGATATTACTAACGCGATTTTACCGTTCAATAATATTTAATCTCGTATAAATATTACGATACATAGATTATCTTGAGATAAATTTAAAAAAAAAACTTAAAAAACGATTTCAAACAAAATAATATTCAAGACTTTAAAACGAATAATAATAAATACTATTGAAAGGTAATTTGAAGAAAACGTTGTGTTATTATTTAAATGTTAATTATTTTATTATGTTAAAAAATATTATGAACATTTAACATTAATGAACTTATTAATTCGCGTTCATTTAAATTTTTATTATTTTTTTTTTTTTTATAAAATTGATAAATATTGTTGTACTGAAAATGATTTATCCTGTAGAGTTGGTATTTTTTGAAAATATTGATGATTTGTGATCGAACGCAAGAGCTTTGTATGAGAATATAAAAAATTATGTTTTCACACATATATGAAAAAAACAATCAATATTGTGTTTGCGGTGCACAATAATTTAGCGATACCAATTCAAATATTTTTTTAGATTATAAATTAACAATTGTATAAAATTAATTGAAATTGACTATTAACTCAATTTTAGTAATATGTACATTAAAAGATAAAAAAACAATGTGACTAAAAACAAACGTCTAAACTACTCCGCTCAAAGTCGGTTTCATTTAAATAATTTATCATTGAGAACAGAGTAAAAATTAAAGAACTCTATGTCCTAGATCATAATATTATCTTTCAAACTTTTCACTTATTGCATTGACTTACGCGTGTTAAAATATATATTTTATATTATTATAGTTAATATAACATATAAATTAAGTTAAAAAAAATCAAAAGCTCGTTAATGCCCAGCCTCGATATTATTATGTTTAAACTTAATATGATAAATTTAATAAGAATTTTTATTAGTTAACATAATGTATAAAAAAAATAAATAACTGAAATTTATCAAATGTTTGCTATTATATAGAGTAAACGCGACCGAGTTGTCATCTGCAGCAGTAGTTACTGGACAAAGATTGAGTGTCCGACGTATACACTATACACGCTGTGCAGTGTAGTATGTTATTCTTTATATTTAATAATAAAGGTGGTTTCACTTTGCTCCCGCGAGTTAACTACAACTGGACAAGATTTTGTTCGAAATACAAAACGACCATTATAAATTATATTTGTACATATGTGTATCATATACGAGTACCCGCATATACAATGCAATAACTGGACTGAATTTTTATGAGAGGTTTTCAATTAAACGCCCATTATTTTTGTTACAAACATGATTAGCATTTATATTGAACAAAATAAACACTACTTTTGAAAAAATTTCGGAGAGAGTTCGAACCCTCAAAATCCCCTTCAGCCACTGGCCGGGTTAAACATAGTTAATAATATTATTATTTTAAAGAAGATCCATCATTTATGATAGAAATGTTTAAAAGCACAAAAATGAAAATGAAAAAAAAAACCTATCAAATACCAAATTAATTAGCGGGTCCGTGCGAATACTTTGCATTTTAAATTAATTAAATCACGAATTAATAAAAACTAACGGGATGACATTTACCTATCAACGTATTTTTGGTGCAGTTGTTATGAAAATGTAGTTCTAAAATAGTGTGTAATAATTCTGAACGAACGATTCGTCAGAGGTGCTTAACCATAAAAATGGTAACTCATTTATCGATTTTGGTTAAGTATAGAGAGGGAGAAGGGTTCTATAAAAATGTATATATTTTGATTTATTTCGTTAAATAATAAATAATATTTTTTAAATAATTCATATGCAAAGTGTATAAACAGTTTAAAAGTTACTGTGCAAATAATATATACTCAAGAATAAACATTTATTTGGAAACTACTAATTTCGATTAGACGCCGTCATTCAGGTTACATATAATTTGAGATACAAGCAAATTACTGATAAATAATAAAAACGTATAGGAAATATAATAATGCATAATTAATTGTTATCACGTGGTTAAAAGATTGAAAGTAGACATTCGAATATAGGCTACGTGACTAAATTTCTTAAAGATATCGTTATTATTATTATGATTTTAAATTTCAACGTTTTGAAGCGCGATATTCAACAAAACCCGCAAAACAAAATGTATAAGGTATTTGTCGTAAGCTTGACATGATAGCAATACAGGATCCAATGTCTTGAGCACGTGATGCAAAGAAGCGAAGATGATGGAGAGGAGTTCTGAATAACATTAGAAACCAATTAGCACGAGACCTCGCGGTGAAACGATCCCTGAGCGCCGCACCATGGTCTCAACAATACACTCGATCATTCCACCTTTTAACTATTGTTATGATATTGATAAGAATCGGTTTGTCGGTAATAGTTAGCAACGTATTCACAAGATTTAATTAAAGTGTACATTATCTTGTATAATCTACCAATCACCTAAACTTAGGGCCATAGACCGTTTAAGTTCAATAGAAATAGCGTTAAAAGTTAGATATCAGCTACGGGGTAGACCAGCGGTAGAACTGATTGTTTTACGGTTCTACCAAAACATATTGTCCTATTATAAGACTGACCACAGTGAATTTGCGATTGAACAAAATATATTTTTTTTCGTTTAAATTCGTTACTTGTAGTTAATTTACCCAAAAAACAAGAAAAGTGCATTTTTTTTGTTTAAGTAATAAAATAATATATGATTATCATTTATTCTTATTTTTTAAATACCCGTGTGCAGTAAAACTTCGTTGTTAGAGTCAGGGGGAACTTCACCCTTTTGCCTCGTCTCCCTCTCCTCACGACCCCACATATTTAATATTGCATAAATTATAAATAGAAATAATAAATAACCGAATATTAAAATAATACTCTTATACTTCTTCTAAATATGGTGCCATTTGAATATATAAATATTAAATAGTAGGGGGTGTGAAAGTTACAACTTCCAATGGACAAATCTTTGATACTAATGCATATACAAAATGTCATCCCCCTGGTAAAATTTGGTGGTCTGTAAGGGTGTTAAAACTTTCAAAACTAAAAGTGCTTTCTTCATTCGTCTCTATTGTTTACCACTTATTTCGGATTATTAAAACCTAATTTATTTAATCGTTTCCGGAGATTCTAAATGAGTTGGTCCATCTGTTTTCTTTTTGCCTGTTCATAGGTATTTTATCTTTGGGTTTCCGTATTAGTGCGTCTTTAATATTATGAAATTTTATCAAAATAAAAACAAAAATTTTTGTCGTGAATACGTTGCGATCAGTTCCTAAAAAAATATAAGGTAGTATAAAGCATAGGTAGTACTGCTCACGGGTAGGCCACTGTTGTAATCTTGTAGGTAGCAAGTTAAACATATACGATATACGGTATAGTTTAGTTTATGAACTGTATACAATTATAAATCATTAAAAATAAAAAATGATTCTGACCATTATCTGTCTTAGCCGTATTTTTTAACGTTGACAAGTTAACCCTGAAAAAACCATATATTATAGTATCTATAGCCATAAAAAGAATCTAATAAATACATAAGAACGATAGCTTTAGCAGTATTAAGCATTAACTAAATAAAGTATCTAGATAAATAATTATCTATTATCATATCTAGATAAAAAACAAAATCAGTTATCTGATGAATTATCTTAGATGAATAATTGAGTTATCTAACGTGATTCATCCAGATAAATAAATAAATATACCTATCCGAGAAATTCGAAAAATTGAACTTGAAATTTAAAACCCATGTCTCATTAGTAAACCAATCTTGTACAAATAGAGAAAAAACCTAAAAACATAAAGTAATAAGTAATAATATTACACGGGTCGCTTATTTATGTTACTTCTAAATTGTAATAGAAATTGTAGATCGTAGAATCTAGTACAAATTGACAAGAAAAAAAAAATGCAGATTAATTAATAAAATTAAAACAATTTTATTAAGATTTTAACTATCTTTTATCTATATCTAGATAAATTGTATCTAATTATCTTTTATCTTTATCTAGATAATTTTTTAGTTATCTTTGCGCAATACTGCGCTTCAGATGCAAACATTTTGTCTTTGGCCGTTAACAACATTCTTGTTGCTGTAACGGTCCCGCAGCGTATATTATCTATGCACCGCACTCGGGGAGGTGTTGAATTTTTCAAAAGAAGTAAAGAATTTTTTAAATTTGTGTACATATATCAACGTCTAGGTCGACACGACGTGCGGCAAGTTTTTCATTATTATAATATTATAATTCTCATGAATAATAAATATTATTATAAAACCTTGATGGGCGATGGGCGTGTGTGTGTGTGTGTGTATGTGAACGCTGCTTTAAGCGTATATACATCACCCGCCCTTATTGCGCAGCCCAAAATTATTATTATAATATACCTGTAACTTTGTTATACCGTATCAAAAGTTTATAACGCGTGAGAGCTAATTTTACTCTATGTATTATTATTATTATATTATATTGTATTATGTTATTATATAATATTATACTGGAGTTATTCACAGAACAAAGGCGCGCACATGCGGCGCGTAGGTTATAAATTTATAAGGTGTGGTAACAGTATTACTCTTAAATTTGATTACGAGCATTTTCGTAGGTATTTTTTTTTTTTTTTTTTTTTTTTTTTTTTTAAAAAACCCCCTTTTTAGATTAATTAAAAAAAAAAAAAAAAAAAAAAAAAACCCGAACCGCCCGTGGAGAGAAACTTTCGAGTAAATTATACCTTCTTGCCTACTTATATTATTATATACCTATATACCCGTACGTACCTACTACATACTAGAATTTTTGATTTATTATAACACGGCCACACTTTAAATGCCGCAGCTCTTAATATTTTAATTTATTTTATTACTCGATGTTATTTTAAAATTATATAACTAATTAAATTATAAGAGTTGTAATGATATTTTTATTTCAAGAATACTATATTGTTATCTCGGTGCGATTGTTTTTTAACGTGTAAACCTCGCGTCGAAAAATGTTTTTATTTCGAAACGAGTATGATTTAGTGTAAGACGGCTTACGGTAAAAATTTGAGATTCAAATTCCTCTAGCCGACTACTACGAAACGTCCGTGTAGTTAAAAATATCGCTTTAAGTTACGACTTCTTTAACTCGTACAAAATGCTATTACAATTGAATCAGTGTCTATACCTACATATACTTATACCGTCACATTCAAGTAAATTGAAAATCAATATGCCACGCTCTAAAAGTCTATAATTTTGTCGTTAATTTTCAAAACGATAAAAATTCTAAAATAATTTAAAACTTTAAAAGGTAAATTATTTTGGTTTACGTGATCATATTTTTGGAATGATTTTATGATAAGAAAATAAGTAGGTATACGTGTTGTATGGACTTGAGACTGCTCATCAAATAATATGAAAGTCAATTTGACAAATGCGAGTTGCTACATTTTCATTTTCCGAAAATTGCTTTAAAACTACTCGAACACACTATACACAACAACTTAAATATTATGTGAACTATTCTTATGCATTTATTAATAATTACTGGAATAGTCTAGAAAATAATTATTATTAGAACGGTTACCAATAAGTAATATTGAGCAGTAACATTAAAAAATTAATTTAAAGATTGATTTTATTGAGAATAATTTTAAGACCGTCTGTTCGCAGAATTTCAAGTTTTAATTTGTCATATAAAAACGCGTTTTCGATCAAATTAAAGATTTAAAAAAAAATGATTTTTAATATTTTTATAACAAACAGAAAATTGAATAACTTCAATGAATTTGTTGTTCAAAAAAAAAAAAAAAAAA
>CABPRJ010000014.1:946888-989965 GCA_902439185.1 Cinara cedri
AAAAAAAAAAAAAAAAAAAAAAAAAGTGATAGAAAGATGTTTGTACTATTTGTGTATAATAATTAATTACTTATTTTTATGAATTGTGTCGAAATAAATTTTCATAACAGCATAATATTATTAGTATAAACATAAATAGGTCATTTATAAGACAAATTAATTAGTTCTCGATTTTTTTTTTATTCAATGGGGGTTTTAACTCATTGAGGGTTTATGCTACTTCGGTACACTGGTTTGTATCGATTTATCATTATTTATCATTATTTATTAATACTATCATAAATCACGTTCAAAGCACAATAAGCACAATATAATTTCAAATAATTGAATACTCACTCTTTTAATTGAGGGAAATACGGCCATTATTACTTAGACTCGTCCGACTATATTAGACATAAGGTCTGGGGCGTCCGGGGCTGTTCGAACAAGTTTTGATTATTGACGCTGAAAAAAAAAAAAAATCAGTGTAGGTAATACCAATAATCATTCGGATATATTAACGTCGTATGACGATGACTTTCATTTTCGAAAGTCGTCACCTAACAATGCGGTGTGTTATATAATAATAGTTAACTTTACCTACGGCTCAAGTATCACCAGTATTATGCTGTATAATAATAATAACAGTAATCATATTGTAATTATATACATCGAACATTTGAGACTACCTATACGTATACGGTTGTAAGTTTACACAAAGGGACCGCCTTAACGATGTTCAAGTGGGTTTGATTAAAAGCAACAGCAGCAACAGTAGCAGTGGCGATTGTGGCGATGCCTGCTGCTGCTACCCGGTGTTGCGACTCGTACCTACCTACACCGGCGTGCTACTCGATTAATTATTATTCAAACCGTAAACGTTAACTTCTCTATACACGGTTCGGTTTCGGTAATTAACATTACGGATTTATGCACTTCGGATTTGGACAATGTACCTACCTGCCTGCCTGCCCGTCTGCATGCCTGTCTGCCTATAATTCGCACTATATTATATTAGGGAGCGTGTGCAGAAACGCGACAACCGGGCAAAAGGGACGTATACGCGGTACAGCGATAATAATAGTTGTAATGATATAACGGCGATAACTAGATTATCATATTATAATGTCATATGTATTATTGAACGTTCGGCGGTCGGTCGGCATGGGACAATCGACACACGCCGTATGATAATAATAATAATAATAATAATATTACACATTATAAACTTGCGAAACCGTATAAATACCGATTACGAAATAGCCACTGATAAACGACGGTGGTAACAGTTCAATTCAATTATCATTCTCACATACCTACGCCACAGTGATGCTGCAGCTTACACTCGGCCGGACTCGGCGAAACCTACCCATTATTTAGGCATAGCTGATACCGTTTATATGGTAATGCGTTTAAACGATTCAACTTGGACGGCGTGCCGGTGGCTATTGTTGTTTTTCGTATAACGCAATCGGTATACGGTGGACCTGTGCAGTGGATTAAAAAAAAAAAATCCCCGACATGCTTTACTGAACCGTGGGTGTAACTCAGCACTGTCGTCGGGAAAGTCTGTACAATTTGTACCGAAATAAAAACAATAAATATGCAGTTCGCAACCGTATTCAGTCAACAATGGTGTTCGTAATTTGCACCGAAACGCTGTTTTTACGTTTGTACATGGGTTTTCTGCAGAAATACGATGTCGTCTGTTTTAAATTTCCCGTAATAGGCGATTTAAGTGGGTACCTCATTATTTTACCTGTTATGTTGAAAAATGTTGAGCTGAGTGCCAACATTTCGGGTCAAAGGGCCTTCGGAAAGGCTGTTTCAAGAATTGGTGATGATCATATATTTGCTGCCATAACGTGTGACGGTACAACAGCCGTTGGTGGTAATTATTTAGCCGCCGATGGTGTTGCTCGTGTTACACTATGCATGGAAGTGAATTATATTTTGTACCCGTGTACCAAATTAAAGTTGTGTAACTCACGTCATAACGGACAGTCAAAAATAACGTTTGTAATTTGCACTAAAATCATTATAGTTTAATGTAATATGTGTGTATGTGTGTATTTATATGTATATGCAGTATGTAACAATTATCGATGGTATTCGATTATTTTGACGGTATTATAATATAATACGGTTAATGTGTATTATGTCCAGTTTATTTCACCTTCAGGTGTCCTTGAAATAATCATTGGCAATTCAAATTTAACACAACTGTAATCTAAATTTGTTTGTTTCAATTTACTTGTTGTTCTACTTACACAGGAATAGTTTAACTGTTCATTCGCTAAAATGCCATTGTAACTTGAATAATAAATGTATGAAACTTGAAAATTGTATGGAATTAAAATATCTTCTCCTAATAATAGATTCAACAGACTAATCAATGGGATAGTCGTATCAATTACGTCAATGGTATTTTACGGGAATTCGTCTACATATTTAATGAAGCCTGCAGGCGTATATTAGATACAACTTATAGACGAATTATTTATTTAGCTTTAGTTCAATCAATTTTCTCTTATGGTATATACGTTTTGGGAAAAAATTTTAATGATCTTATGTCCAGACTGAATTTTACAATGAATTGCATCATTAAATATCTACTAAATCTTTCTTGGCAAACTGAGTACTATTTTAATTTATGAAAAACTTAATGTTAAGAATTTCAAAACAGTTTATAACTTATCTGTACTGGTAGATTTATATAAACATAAACATTAATTAGTACCTGTATGAACATAACTAAATATAAGCATAATATTAACATATGCTTATTGAATTGTCATAATGTTTTAGACAACATTGTGTTGTGTATTATACCGATCTTGATTTACGTCGTTTGTTAAATATTAATATTTATCAGTTTCAACATTTATAATAATTCAAAATATATTTGAAATGAGTACCTACTTGGATTTATCAAAGATAATGATTTTATAAGAAGTTATAAAAATAAGTTAAAAAAAAAAATTATTACTGCCTATTATATTATGAACAAAATATTTGTTTAAGATTTTATTTAATTTTAAAATTATATAAACTCGCTTCGTTAACAAAACCTCTGCTTTTAGAGCAATATTGCAGTATCAGTGCTGCAATGTAGTATTTCATCGATAAATTTATGTATTCTTTCTATATTGTATTGCATATTGTTGCAATAAAGTTATTATTATTATTATTAATTCAATTTGGCAACAATGCGATATCAACTTTGCAATGTTTTAGATTTTGAGCAGTTCGAGGAATGTATTGATTTTGCAACGATGTTTTTTTTTTTTCATCTGTGAACAATTTTTCTTCCAGTAATTTTGTTCCGATTTACAATGGTTGCACTTTTTCTAGAAAGAAATCTGACTGGGTAGGTACTTTAAAAGGTCATATTTTGATGTTATCAGGAGTTTTAATAATAAACGAGAAAGCCAAGAAAAGAAATCCTAGGAAAAACGGGAAAATAGGTACAATCTGAAACAAATATTATTGAATAAAATATATAATAATCCTATGTAGCAATATAGCAACAATATTAACCAAACTCTGATTTTTGCATATGCATTGGTTAATTATTGCGTACAGATATACATTAACCTCCACCTTCTTAACTTTTCACCTATAACAGTGCATCCATGTATGATATACGTCCGTCTTTTTTTAATCTACAATTTTGTATTTTAAATAATCCAATGTTTAATCGATTAAATATTTTTTTTTTTTTATGAAGTACACGCAAAAATATCTTAATCATTAAAATATTATGATGATTCATTTCGCTGTACATTTTTATACTCTGCCTACCGACATTATCATCTATTTTTTCATGTAAGATATTTTGTTTAGTTACTGACCTACATATAGGTTGGAACGATTTTCCGCCGGCTGAATATATTATATACAATTATAGGTAGCAACACTTATTGAATTAAAAATTTTATTAGTTTATCACATTTTCATTTTTTAATTACCCAGTGTTAGAATTTTGCCAAGTAGAGAAATGTTGAATTTGGAAATTATGTTATTGTTCATAATATACCTAATACTGAATAACGTATACTTATTAGTAATGTAATAAAAATCTGGATCATTCGAAAATACGGATTTTGAACACCAACATTAAAATTTCAAAGTTAGATTTTGTTTTAATTATATTATATATAATTTCGTATTCATCCCTTGCTTAGCTTATAATATAAAAGTATTTTATTGAAAGAAAAAAATAAATGTTTAAAACATATTATTTTCCAGAGGTCACCTTTAAGCCATAATTAATCTTTAAAATAATACTTAATCAGGCCTAAAATTATAATTGAAATCAAATAACCATAAATATTAACAATTATTACCTTATCGTTTATTTAATATATTATATGCAGTCTTGGAAAATACTTGAGTAAAAGTATTCAGATACTTTTTAAGTACTCAAATACGTATTTTAAATACACTTAAAAAAATTGATTGAGCACAGTATTAGTATTTAAAATCAAATACCATTTTTAAATAGTTTTCCATCTTACTTGATGTACGGAAACGCAAATTTAAATAAAACAAATCAAATTGTTCGACAATTTTATTTTTATGTATAGATCGTTGCATTTTACATATTAGTATATCATACAAAAGTTGGAAATACCTTTAAATGAATTCCATTATTGTACAAAAAATAATTATTAAATAAATAATTATTTAAATGAATAATCTGATTATTTGAAAGTATTTGTATTTGTACTTGATTATTTTTTTGAAAATAATTATCTGTATCTGTAGTTGAATATTTTTAAAAAGTATAATTTTACAAAAACTGATTGGGTACTAACCTAACATTTTTCATACTAAACAAATTTGAACTGGTTCCATAAATATGGAAAATATATGCATTCAAGTTTATTTTTTCACTATCGATGTTGCTAATGATATATCTTTCTTTTGGTGGAAATTAAAAACGCTCTTTAAAAATGTTTGTACATATTACATTATTATCTTGTTCGTAATTTGCATAATTTGGTGCGAATTTACTATATCCATTGTAGATGGGTAGTTGATATACTACATTATAGGATATAATATGTTCGGTAGTTTAGTCGATATACTGTCCGTGCAAAGATAAATCATTACGAATTAACTACAATTCTGAGATGAGTATTAGTGGAATTTTTTTGTCATTGTTGCCAAGTTAATCCGGAAATTCACAAAAATCAGAAAATCAAAAAAAAAAAAAAACATCTAGAAGGTGATCTGTGGAACATTACTACTTCGTGGCCATTCTATCCAATAGAACCATTATAATCGCAATGTGTTCTTTGTTGTTAAGTAATGTTATTCCATTCTATACTTATAATTATACCACTAAAAGTGGTTACGGATGGACTGTAGGTCTGCAGAAATCCGATGCTATTAGCTAATTCATTTTTTTTTTTTATGTATCGTTTAAATTGACGTTTCACGTTCAACTAACATAGGCCACTACAAAAGGTAGCAGCACTGAACTCAGTACAACGGAAAGAAATGTCATTATAAAACGTTTTGGTCTAGTATTAATATAAAAACAGGAAGATATACGAAAGGCGCCGTTTAATATCGAATTACAAAATATCTATGAGAAATCCAATATCCTCTCGTGTACTGTGAAAGTAAAAGGGTAGACTGGTCTGGAAAATGTTTGGTAGGGCAGATTACTTGGTGCATTTAGAAGGAAGGATCACCGGTGCGTTGAGAAAAAATGTAGAGTTGTTTCGCGAGAATGCGCAAATAGAGAGGCATATGATATTATTACAGAGATCGATGAAATAATATAGTCGTGACCGCGTTAGGAATTTAGGACCCACTAAGCTGATCAAAAAAAAAAAGAAAAATTATAAAGTTTGATAAATTATTTATATAAGGGGCACAAATTGAACGATATAGATTCACAAAATCACGAATGCTTACCGGTCATCGTCGATGATGCGAATCTCGTAGTTTACGATAATATTATACTATTTTAGACTTGTTTTTAAGGCTATTTTTTTTTTTTTTTTTTATAATAAACGTAGACGTTCCTTTTTTTTATTATGCCGGAGTATACCTATTATCTGACACGTAAAGAGAAACAAACGAAAAACAAATATAGGTACCCAATAAAAAAACGTATACTCACAAACTTACCACGTTTTGCCGTAATAACGTTAGCTTTTGGAAATAAAGAAGAAAAAAGTGTATTGTATTACGTACGAGTAAACTTTTCAGTTATACTACTGAAGGATGTTATTAACATTAAGTCACACTATGTATACATATATATATATATAATGTGTATATATGTTTATATATATATAGTATATAATATACAAAACAGGGCATTGTTAAATTTTATAATAATACAAGTTAAAAGCCATGGATAACGCGGATACGGGGGTAGTGTTGATACTTTACGTTTTTCTATGTGTATACACTTTGTGCATTTTGTGCTCAACGTACTATATGACACGTATTATATCCACGTCATAAACCGGATGTGCCAACAAATTATGTCCTTTTTGTGCACCGCGGAGATAATATTATAATAATATACACACTTTTATGTCTTCATCATTTGATCGTTAGGTAGGTATACCGTAATATTTATACAGAGAATTAAGAAAAAAAAAAATAAAAAAAAAAATAATAATAATAATAATATATTCGAATTCAAGACACATCAGCGCGTAACCATAAGAAAGAAATAACCATCAAATATTATAAAATATACGAAAATGAATTTTCAAATCTCATTTTGATATTTTTTTTAAAAAATAATTCGGTATCGTCCATCTATATACTTGCACCATACAGCTGCGGTGAGTCCCATAAATAATTCAGTAGTTGCATATTATAAATTAATGTGCGACGACGAAGAACTTGTGAGAATTCGTTTTTCTATATTGTTGAGTTTTATAGTACGCAAAAACTGTTTTGTTTTTTTTTTCATCTCAGTTCTTTGATTTTATTTTAGTGGTTCGCTAGAATAAAATGTTTTTTTATAAGTATAGTTGAACAATTCTGCGACAGTAATAAAGGTTAAATGTACATATGAAAACAATACAGTTTAAATACTTCATTAAATATAGAACGCATGATATGTACAATAACCTGCTACCGTCAAATTCGGACGGTTTTTCGAATCGTTGGATTTTAAAATCTAAAGTTCCTTTTTTCAGAATGTTAGACTTGGATTTTCAAAACACATTTGAAAAATATTTTCGTTGGGATTATGACTGTAAATCAACTAGTGAAGGACACATCCGGATTTAAAATCAGGATAAGGATTAGATTGAAATCCGGAAAGTTAGATATTCGGATATTCAGTTATTTAGATTTCATGCCCATCCCTAATATCGACCGTAGTTTACGATTGAATTTATGTAACTCAAGTTATTATATTGCTAATATTTGATTTATAAATTAATTTTTTAAAGATTTTGTCCATATCTAGTGGCTGATTTCATTTCAATTGTGAGTGCCGTCAATTGGTTAAGTTCAGACTTAGTTGGATACGTATTGTTTTATTTAACCATCTTGTTGGTTATCGGTTAGAAAAATGTTTTATTTGTTTTTGTGCATTTTTTTACATCTGTTCAGATAATAATCATCTATACTAGAATTGATAACCCGAACAAATAATGTTTCTAACAATTTGAAAACTTGTTGTGCACTTCGAAGAAAATAATTTTTTTTTTTTAAATCAAGTATAAATTCTTTATTAAAAAACAGACGGAGTAGAGTTTGACTTTTGTGACAGAGCAACGCTGCACACTCGAGTGTTTTTTTCTTTTTTTACTTTTCGTTGTTTTATAGACGATAAACATCCATATGCCTCACGATCGCTGATGCTAAGCCGTTTGTCACGAATATCAACACCACGTATCGTTTTTTTATTTTTTGAAAATATTGAGAAACAATAATAAAATCTAATGGTACCCTACTGCGCCGTCGCCGTAGTTCTCGTTTTATATATGGCATAAACAATATACATACAGCTTATAACGACCAGAAAAAGGGACACATAATTTATTCGGATATCGTTTATCGACTAGTTTCGAAACGTTTGGTGTACTCCGCCGGCGGCAGTAAACGCCTGGTGCTGCGGTCGACGGGATAATATTATTATGATAACGGCACTTTGCTGTAATAATCGGACTGACCGCGACGGAGAAATCGCCGTAGACCGTCTCAGACCCGTTGGAAAATAACAATAATAAAACAATAATCGTGATAATAACATCAAAGTGTGCGGTGCAATTTCCGCAACCGAAACGGCATCGCACGGCATCTCGCGAGTGGCCGAAGCTGCACAATTATTATATCTACTATGATGGCCTTATTCAGTTTAGATTTCATTAAAATGTTAGGTAAACGTTTGTTTAGTTTTAGATTCTGAGCAGAACCGTGTTCAACCCAGGAGAACCGATTTTCAAGCAACCATTCTTAAGGCCCGAGATGATTGGGAGTTAGTCACTACTAAATTTGTTTTTGTTTTTTTTTTTTACAATAATTGTATTAAGTTCATATGAAAATGTCAACATACTAATTTTAACCTCCATCAAATACTATTCTTTTTTAATCTTGAATTTTTTTCTAGATACACATACTATACCTACGTATTATTATCGCGCAGTTCTCATTAACAAACGATATTCATTATTACTCTAAACAAAGTGTATGGAAATATAACAAAAAACGAGCAATACAACAATATCACTAATATTGTTAATGTTATTTCTAGTTTTAAACTGAACTGATTTCGGCTTGGTTTTAAAAGATTTGGTTCGCCGGGACAAATGCCCTTATTCCTCTCCCCTCTTGACACGGCTCTCATTTTAAGTGTATAGCGAAGAGGCTATTAGTTTATGTTCGATTACCTAAACAAATATTGGAGATGTCAATTTAAAAAAAAAAAGAAAAAGGCATAATTGGCACAAAAAATTGGGCCACTATTTTAGGTGAGAAACTTGGAAGGTAGGATATAGAAAAGAATTTAATGTATATCTGTAAATAACGGTTCATCATTGCTAACGAAAAACCGATTTTGAGGTGAGTTAGATTATACATGTTTTAAAATGCCGTTAATATTTAAAATTTAAAAATAATATGTTTCGTAAATTTTCCCTTTTTTCGTACGTATTTTTCGGTTTTTAACATTTATTACAAAAAACACCCGATAAAATCAAAAAAATGACACTATTAAAACAACATTTCAGGAAACAAAATTTCCTTTCAGAAAAAGTGCTACTAATGAAAATCGCAGGTAGAAAAGTTGTTCTCAGAAAAAATAAAATAAAGACGTCCTAGGATAATGGGGACAGGTGCGGGTAATTTAATGTATACATATAAGCAACAATAAACGATTACTTCTAAAAGAACGATTTCGAGCGAAAATTGGTTGATAGTGTTTCTTTGTCAACAATATATATATGTCATATTATAGTAAAATAATTAATCAGGCTTCATATATTTTTTTTAATTTCGTACCAATTTGTCCAGTTTTCCAATGTTTTAACCCGGTTTTTTTATATTTGCTGGGAAAATTCTTGGAAAAATCGAAAAATGACCTTTTTAAAATTCCTCCATAGTGAAATTTCCTTTTAGAAACATTGCTGTCATTAAATGTTGAAGCAAAATTATTGGTAAAAAATGTGTGCACAGAAAAAAAAAAAGGTTGTAATATATTTTAAGTAATACCTATATTTCTTGTATTTTCCTATTATTTTTTTTCAGTTTTTCCTATTTTATGAGAAAACTCTTGAGAACACCGAAAAACAACCTCCTAAAAGTGCCTCCCCACGTCGATTTCCTTTCAGAAAATGGCTACGCGTAAAAATCTGAGCAATTCTTTAGATAGATTAATGAGATAAAAAAAAATAATAAAAAAATAAACATCTTTGTAAAACCAATACATTCCTGCTCCTCTTGGATTCTAAAAGATGAGCATGTGGATTCTACACTTCAGTATATTAGACGTCGCGTGATTCACTGTACCGGACGTATTAAATTTGGGTTCATTTGAATTAATGTATTAATAATAAAATATTATTAATGATTTGAAATCGTTGTTTAGGATAAACTTCATTACGTGAATAAAATATTTTAAAAATTTTAAGTATCCACGAACAATATTTTTAAATTACAGCAAAATAAATAAATTCTTATTATTCGTTTTAAAAAATCTATAAAAAAAAACAGTGTTTACAAATTTACGGCGTTTATTTTAAATTTGTACGGCTTAATCCTTCCACAGAAAAATAACAATATGCCTTTGTAATCTGGTTAGCGTTTAAGAAAGTAGATTTTTGATTTTCTTTGTAGTTTTTTTAATAATTGAGAAAAACAGTGAAAAAACGTAAAAACAACGGGATAATGTAGAGAAATAGTTATTTTATATTTTTTTGTATTGTTGTAATTAATTTTAAAAACTTGAAACATTCATAGAAACCTTATATTTTTTAGACTTATTACAATTTTTAAAACATTTGAACTATTTATAAACTAAAACGATTACTATTGCATTACTATTATCATTAATTTTAGACAAAAAATTATCTAAATTAATTGAAAAGTCATCAATATTCAAAATTAAATTTTTAACAAACGTGTGAATACTAGTTAAGTCAACTACATCAGAGCTAGTTGAATGGTCGATATCCTTAAAAAATTTGATTTTTTTTACGAACGGTGAAATTTTTTGTAGAGTAACGCATATCACGAACTTTTATTGATTTGTATTCGTGCCTAATTTAACACTCGGTACAAATTTAGTTTACAATCACTACAAAGGACAGTTTTAGACGGTTAAACCGTTTGTCAGAGAACACGTGATATTTTAGATAACAAACCTCCTCGGGGTATACCTACAACCAAAATTCTTGTCCAACGTTACCCGAACGATTATTGTAAAAATAGAGATAACGGACTAGCACCAACGAAAATACACTGAATATACGTCCTGACAACACGAGTGACCGAGTAGAAATAAAAATGTAAAGTCAAAATTCATAATGTCCATGTACGGAATAAAAATAATGCGGACGCGGTCACGCGCAACGTCATGGCTATTTTATGAAAATAAAAAGTTGATAGTTAAAATGAACTTAACTTTTTAACCCGTTAATGCCCAGCTTTGTCAGCTTTGGTATATTGTTGGTTTCCACGACGTCCGCCCGGTGGTGTGCGAGTCCCCAGCACATACACACGCACACACGCGCACTGTATTTACTTGATGTATATTTAGGGTTAGGGTCAAATATATACCTATACAGAGTGATTCGTTTATTTTCTCGGAGGAGTTTAAGTGAATTTGATTTTTGATTTTAGATCGTGAAATCGGTTAAACCACAGTTTTTACCTCTTTTCCTTATACCTGGAACAAGTATTGATTTTCAATTTTCAATTGGCAACTCCCTTCCAATCACAGATTCAAATAGAGAATGCTTTTCCTAGACATTTTGATGAGCATACTACTAATAAAAGATTTCAGACTTACCGGTTTGAATTTAAAGTTAAGACCGGTGCGCGGTGGAGTGTAAGCATGCAGTTATCGATCTATCGTTTAAAAATTGATTGGCGTTTTATAATCCTTTCCTACTCCTACGGTCTAAACTTTAAACTGCTTTAAATTCGTGCGCGGTAAATACGATATATCAGTGGTACGCGTGTGTGATGTAAAGGGGAAAGGGGGAGTTGCTATTCGAAAATCCAAAGTGAATACTCGTTTCAGATGTACGGTGTAGGGGTGAAAAATCGAAAATATTATTGAAACGAAGTACGGACGATTTTATAATGGTAAAAAAAACAGAAATCAAATTCCCATTTTGAATCGAGTCCCAGAGAATCGCAAGTCCTCGATAATAGAATCGCCCTGTATACGTACATATTTGGCCGTATTTTATTGTTCCTGTCCATCACACGTGCAACGCCGTGGCCGTTTCGGCACTTCTATAAGTTTCCGACGGGCGCGCGGCACCTGCACCTGCACACACTCGCACACGCACGCGATGCGCGCCCACGGACGCGCGTCGACGTTTTCGCGCTGATTAATTCGCGATAATTACGGGCGCTCTTTCGATTTATTGTTGCGCACGCGAACGCGGTGAACGAAATAATAACAACAACATAATTCAGATAGTTAATTATAATGACGTTGTTGTTGCGACGCGTCGGCGTTTTATTGTTTTGGACGGCGAAAATATTGTTGACCGGCCCGGCGCGGCTATCGGGAATGTCATCGGCAGCGGCTCGATGTTTTTTTTTATCAAACCTAAACCCGGTATTATTAAGTTTTATCCACGGTCGGACAGTGACTGTTTAAATATCGCCGCCGGACCCGCGTCAATGCGGGCGCACCCGCGTGCGCCCGTGACAAAACGGACGGACGTACACGCGTGTCGACAATAACGACAGCCGCAATGACGACACGCCGTCTTCCCCGCGGCCGCGGCCGACGTTCGCCTCGTTTCGAATATTTTCCCTCCCTCCCCCCCCCCCCATTACACCCGACCACCGAAACGGTACGTTTTCGTAACGCTTTGACTTCCGTTACCGCGGGGGTTTCGATAAGTGTTCCGATCTCGCGCGCGACAATATGCCGGGAAAAGACGGCACGGGCCGCCGCCGGTGGTTTCGGAAAATCGAACTTTCGCCCGGGACCTCGCGCCGGACGCGCATAACGAACCAACGCGGCCTAGTTGTGCGCCTAGAAATAATGTGGCCGGTCGCCGGCGGGCGAGACCGGAAGCCGTGGCGACGACTACGAATGCGGTACAGGTAGCGTGCGACGCGTCGGCGACGGTGTCGGAACGCACAACGACAAAAGCTGGGGCCGGGGCGGGGACGTGCGCGGCCGCTGCCGTAGGCTAAACGTCGGGCGGGTAAGCGGAGCGGGGGAAATTCGACGAATATCCGCGAGCGGCGATTAACGCGTCGCTGACGAAAAACGATTCCGAACGGCGTTCGGTCGACAGTGTTGCTTCGTCGACAATATGTGCGTATACATATATACGGGTCACGTCACGGTAAAACGATCGACGTGTTTAGCACGCGTTCTCCAACATCGCAGCACCACGGTTTTCCGTCGTCCCGAAAACGTACCGCGTCGGTCCGACGTCATTGCGGACAAGGGCGCCACCGTTGACAACCGGAGCGAACCTCGCCGGTAAAAAAAAATCAAACGCCGCGGAGTTTCTTCGGAATCCAAAGCCCCGTCGGTCAACCGCGCGTCGTCATCGTCGTCGACGAGTTGACCGACTTGTCGGCGCGACACGAGCGACACGAGCGACACGGGCGATAACTGTTCGGTTTATCGGCACAGTCGCCACCGCGGGATACGCAGAGTTGGCACGCCTGTTATTCGTTTTTGCGGGTTATCCGACGCGGCCGCGGCGGAACGCGCGAAAAGATATCACGCGAATCGCAATAATTTTTATCACGACATTATTATATACGGGGTACGGGCGCCGCGCTGTTATTCGATATCTTATACGCCGCGCGACGTCGAAATCGTTTGCGACCGTCACACGGCGGTAACATCGATAATCCGTTTGCTTGTTCGCCCGGTGGACGACGTTTTCCGGGAAAAAAAAACACACACACACACACACTTAGTGCCCATAATACGAGGCGATTTTTTCGGCGTAACACGTTCTCGGGCGGCATAACGATCGATACGCGCGGGAGCGGGTCCTACGTTCGGTTGTACGGTTCCTGGCGCACTTCTGCAGCGTAACCCGTCCGCGGATTCGCGAACCGCATTGTACCGGGCGGTTTCTCCCGGTGACCGCGGTCCGACGGCCGTAACCGCGACGGCGGTCCCAGACGAAATCAAATTCGGGATTTTGTTTTTTTTTTTTTCCGTTTCGCGACCTCGTCGATTTCACCCTCTTTCCGTAAACGCGCCCCGGCTTCGCGTTCGGACGTTTTCAATGCCGGTTCGAAATAAGAACATCGTCCTAAACGTTTCGCCACGCTAATGCGAAGTTTTACGAGTTTTAACGGTCTCGGCGGGCGGTAAAGGGACGGCGGGTTATCATATCGCATAGTACACGAATTGATATGGAATTCACTGACCTTTTTCGCGCTCTAGAGGGGCTCTGATTTTATCTCTCCCCTGCGTGTGAGGGAGGGTAATATTTTTAGCTCGTCGTAAACGAAATCATTAAACTAAGCGATCGGATTAACGCAAAAGGTTCCGAGCGAATGCGCGGCCGGGGTAAAAAAATGCACGTAACTCGTAATCAGAGCGACGACCGCCAGATATTTACGCGAATCCGCGGCGTTTCGCTCTGCGGTCGTCCCGACGAGATTGCCGATTCGCCGGGAAACGATAGAGGGTTGTTGAGAATGTACACGCGTCGTACGGGCCGCGTAGGTCCCGCGACGTTTAGCGCCGTCGCGTCTACCGCGCTCTGTCCGCCCCGTATCGCGGCGTTATCCCGACGGACCGCGGATTTTTGGTACCTAATCAATCCGATCCACCCGACGGGCCCCCCCCTCCAACAGCGGTTCGTGTATCGGCGTGACCCGCGATAAATCGCGAGGCGTTCAGTCCCGTACGCGGCGAAACGACGCTTCGGTCCGGTCCGGGTCTTCGCGCACGCGTCACCGAATCCGCGGACGCGAACGCACGTCGAAAACCGCACGCTGTGTTCACGGGCGCCGATATCCGCGACGCGGCGTAATCGAAGAGAACTCGCGGGATCAGGTACGCCGATGTCCGGGGACCGTCCGGACGACGCGAACATAATACGCGGGGGGTTTTTTTTTTTTTTTCCTTTTCAATAAATACATACGGCGGTAACCGCATTTCAATAGATATTTATGTGCACAACAGTGACCGCGGCGATCGCGGCGCGTCACATATACTCCGCCGGGTTCCGTTTACGTTTCGTCCGCGGCGTCCGAATTCGTTCGCCGCGCGCTGTCGACTCGGATTTTTCAAACGTCCCCGTCCCCGTCAACGGCGCCGCCGATTGTGATCCGTAAACAGCTGTCGGCCCCGAAACAGCTCGCACCACTCCGGTCGGTAGATTTATTCGAATTCGTACCGTTTCTCCGTGCACCGTCGTTCAACCGGGTCGGGTTCAAGAAGCGCACACCGACCGTGGTTTTTCGAGCAGCCGCCCGTCGGGCCGAACTTTATCGACGGATTACAAAACACGCTCACGAAAAAAATTAATTTCTTTTCTTCCGGCGCTTTGCTAATTATGCTCGCGGGTGATGCGATGAACTCGATCGATAGTTAAATATGTTTCGGATCGATTAAACAATTTTTTGTTTTTTTTTTTTTGGAAAATGAACCATTTATTTTTCGCTTTCGAAAAAATTAAAATTTATAAAAAAAAAAAATACCCGAAATCAATATTTTATATCGAGAATTATTGTTGGGTGGTGTCGCCACTAGGTGTGATCCTGACATCCTGTAACGTGTATGCTATTATTTTAAAATAATTATACAGACGTGGGGGTAAAAATTATTATTTTGTTCTGCCGTACAATTTTTCATATACTTTACGGGAACACTGGCACAGTGCCAGCGAGTTTTTTTTTTTTTTGGCTAAAATACATGCGACTTACAGGAAAAACTTCTATGCCACATAAAATGGTCTGATTATTTTTTCTTGTGGAAACAGGAAGACTTCTTGTAGCATTCGCCCAACACCGTTTTCAGTATTTTAAACTTAACATTTATTATATGCCTTTAAAAAAAAAACGGACATACTTTGCACGTGGGCTACTGTTGTAGGTGAGATGTCGGGAAGGTAGTAGAGGGCAATTTATATGTTTATCCGTACCCGGCGATTAACCATTGCTAACGATAAAACGATTTTGAGCAGAATTCGGTTGATAGTGCTGCTTAAACCTGTATTTATCAAACATTTTTTTTAAAAAATATGTGTTTTGTGTTTATGGCCAATCTTTGCTGTAGAGTTTTGATGATTATGGAATAACCGGTCATGTTTATTAGGAATGGTGCACAATCATTAAATTGGCAGGAAGTTATTCCTATAAAATTTTTTACGATTTTTGAAATACAAGCCATTGTGTTGGCTCCATAATGTGTCGTATACGGACCATAAACTTTCGAATCTTTCGATAAGCAGCTTTACTAACCAAACAGATTTGGTTGGGTGATGATCACACAAAGCTGAATGACGAAATCAGTTCTATAATTCACAAAGTGCTGATATCAAAAGATCACAGGGTTCCCGTGCACAGAATCAATCAACAGTGTAAGTGTGTATATAGGTGTTAATCATCCGGAAAATACTACGGTGTATACGTCAGGTAACGCCGAGATCGTTCTCCGGGTATTTTATTTTTGAAGCTCCGAAGCCGAACGATAAAGAGGGAGTTTAGGAGAATAGTTTCTAAATCTATTTGTTGAATTCAAAATTGCTTTTTTTTTTTTTGTGTGTGTGTACCTATAGTCGGTGTAACAAAAAACTTTAACGTATTTATTTTTTTGTTTTAAAACAAAATACCCTATCCGAAATACTATGAAGAAAATTAGATTATACGTACGTGCTATACAAAAAGGAAATATAGTAAATAAACTAATAACAGTTTAAATAATTACTAATACGTATAGTATGCCTATTACAGGTATTTGAATACAATAATAATTTTGTGGAAGATTGGATTGTAAACTACTCACAAAACTATAAAAAATTCATTGTTGACCTCCTTTAGATTTCGAGCGAAGTGAGGAATATATTGATGTTTATTTTTGTATTTTTTCTGATATTTTCCCAAGTGTCGTACTTTTTCTGAGAGGAAATCTGTCTGGGGCGGTACTAAAAAGAGGTGGTTTTTTTGATTATCCCAGGATTTTTCATAACAAACAGGAAAACCGGGAAAACGTACGAAACATATTGTTTTTATGTCGTAAATAATTAAGGCCTTTCGAAACATACGTAACCGAACTCCGCTCCGAATCGTTTTTCGTTTGTCACGGCAGACCGTACATTTACCCTACCCTCCCTTTCCAACTTTTCACCTGCGAACAGTGATCCACCCGTCGAGCGAAGTTCGTCCGTCTGTGGTTTTTTTTTTTATTTATCCTTGGTACGCAATAACGTCATCGCGATTCCCGAACTATCAGCATCCCACTACTCGGTAAAACCGTAAACGCGGCACCGAGCCGGCAGTAAATGTAACGGGATTTCGCCCGTTTACCGACGAGTTCGACTAGCGATTATCGCGACTTCCTTGGTATATCGACACCCAACACCACCCCTCCCCCCCGCCGAAACGGCGGAAATCGCGGGGGTCGGCCGACGCGATCGCCGGCCCGCGGGCCCGCTGGCCGGTGTTCGCGCGACGGGCCGCGGGCCGGCGGCCGGGCGCTACGACAACAAGCCGCACGGGGGCCCGCCGCGGTGGTGGGCGGCGGAAGGCAAAATAAATAACAACCGAAATTGACGTCGGGCGCGTATGGTGGCGCTGTCTGGACGGGCCGCGAGCGCGACGGCGGCGGCGGCGGCGGCGGCGGCGGCGTTTACCGGCGCAATACTGTGTTTCCCGTGTGTCGTCGGTCCGGTCGGGTGTCGCGCGCGCGTCTTCGTTTCTCGCCGTTTCTCGATCGCGAGCCGTGTGGTAACCGCGTCAACGAAATTATACCGTCCGCGACCGTGCGCCCGTTTCCGTTTCGCCGGGATTCTCTCCTCTCGTCCGCGGACAACGACAGTAACGATCATATTATTTCGGTCTTTACCCGGGGCAATTCGAACGTTTCTCGCGTTTTCCGTATACACGTAATTTTTTTTTCGCACGCGTACTCGCGTTTCGCACGGCCACCGCGGAGGGTTCGCGCCGAAATAAATAATTAAAAACGTTCGGTCGGTCACCGTCGGGGTTTTTATTATTATTATTATTTTTTTAATATTTTTCTCGTTATTTTGCCGTTACTATTATTATTATTATTGTTATTATTTTTTTTTCCCCGTCCGTCCGACCCGTCGCAATAATTATATTATCATCGCGGGCGGTCGCGTGCGTGCGCCAGTGTGTATATTTGCGCGCGGTTGTCGCAGCGGTTTTCGGCGATAACCTGCCCGCGGAGGACCGACTGCCGGCCCGTACCGTTTTGTCGCCGACGACGGGATATGACAACACTCACCGGCGCCCACTGACATCCCGCAGCGGTTTTGATCGCAAGGTGAGCGTTTGTTTATCGATACGGTCCGGCACCGAAATCGCGTACCGCACGGCCCGACGCCGTGGGATTTCGATTGAAATTTTCCGTTGTGCGCCCGGCACGGCTAATGTTCGGGCGCGCTCTCACAGTCAATGTCCGGTCCGGTAACGTCCCGCGAATGACGCGCCGCGGTTATAATCGGCGGCGTACATTTTTTTTTTTTTTTTTTTTTTTTTTTTGTCGACAATCAGTGATAACCATAGCGTTTCTCACGCGGGGAATAATCACGTAGAATTTTTCACGAAAATTAAATAGAAATTACCGAAACGAAACAATCGACATTTAAGAAATAAAGAAAAACGGTTCTCCGTACCGTAAGAAAACGTCGATATCGTGACGAATTCATTGTCGTTTCTGAACTGTTCGAGAATACACGCGATTTTTCAACAAAAATTTGAGAATACGGGTATACACTGTGGAACAAACGCCACTGGTTGTGCAACACGTATGCCCGTCGTTTAATGTTCGACTTACAAAACGCCTTTGGGTATTTTCAAATATTCGAAAAACGGGGTCCGAAACTGAAACAATTTGGACGTTTATAATCAATACGAACGTCCAAAGACAATGAAGAGAAACAAATTATTGTTATCGTCGATCGCTACATTAATTTAAAAAAAAATAAACGTTTAATCTCGCAATACAATTTGTTCCTATGCGTTAAAATAATCATGTACAACTATAGATAACTAAACAATTTCCATGCATCCAATGACCAAATTGTCGAGATATTGGAATTTTTTTTTCAAACACTGACGTTCGTGACATTTAAACTCAGTACTGGATATTTTAATCTGGGACCGCTTGTTCGTGTATTGATCATTTTCGTATTTTGTTTTTTCGTTAGTCCGTTTTCAAAACTCGCCCAACATATTTCCGGGTCAAAACCAATACTTCTGGCATGCCCATACGTCATAATAAATTTCGCACTGCAACCACCTCCTCCCGTCATCCAAAATAAGACGAAACAACAGGTCAGAATTGTTGTCGACCGTTACAAAAATATTCGTTTGAATTTACGAATTCATCGATTTCCGATTGTCTTCGGACATAATATTGCATTATTATACGCATGATAATAACAATGACGTTTGCGGAAACTACCAAGTCTCTTTAAATATTAACGCGTGCTTTCAACGTGGACTCCGAAAGAAACCTTAATGTATTTTTCAGATAAATAATATATTTTATTATATACGCAGTGTTTTAGAACGATGTACATTTTAAATTATCTTCAAAACAACACGAGATAATCGCTAGCACGATAATTACCTAGATGCGGGATACATAACTGTATTATTATTTAGACAACGATAATAGCAACATTAATTTAACTAGTATTAAAAAAAATATATCCGATATATTTTATCATTATGTCTATCGATAAAACTAAGTGTCAAATGTAATATAAGTGTGCCGGATCTGGTACACGTGATTATTATAGATTCCAAAAATTACGTGCGATTGATGCAATTTAATATTAATATTAATTTGTCCAAGCGCATATTGTTAATTTCAATCGGCATTTTAACTTGTGATTTCTATTAAATATAATGTTAACTACAATTTAAAAAAGAGATTTATCTGGGCGATTCAACTATTCATCTCAGATAAAACTTATTTCCGAATTATCTAGCTAAGATCAAAGATACAATTATCTAGATTAAACACTGTAATACGTCAACGCTAATAGTATACTACTCTAAAAGAGTTCATTGTGTTACCCATAGATTCTTGACAACACAGTATTATTTGAATAACTTATTATTTCTGTTATAATGTATTTAAAACATGTTTCAAAACCGTCTTCTGTCAAACGAAATATTCAAGAATGCGTTGCAAAATTATTACTTTTTTTTTTTTTAACAAATAATTATATTTCTTCCCTTGAAATAACTACAAAGCAATAATAAAGTAAGAGAATTGAAAAAAAGAAATACACAATGCCTAACAACAATATTTGTAAATTATTATTATTATTTTTTTTTTTGTAAATGTCACAATATCTGCATTTAATTGGACCGAAAAATTCTGTAGCTAATGGATACGGTATACTATTTGTATATTACTATGATTAAACCCTAACCGTAACAATAATAAAAATAAAAAAGAATCAGTTGGATTGTTTGTTGAGGATATACTTAAACACGCGTAATTAATGTTGCACTTAAAGTAATACGATATATCTACTCGAACACATTTAATTGTGACCTGCAGTTAAAATCTGTAATTTTTGTTTATCGAAACCCATTGTTTGTCAGCTCATATTATATCATCTATTGACTACCTCTACAAACATAGTTTATATAATTTAATTTGAAAATTTTCGAAAGAAAAATATTAGACTAAGTTTTGCAGTTGTTGCGTGGAATGGAGATGGATGGATAATACGCGTTCACAATATTTTACGAGTATACGAAAATATCGGTGCTGATGTTTTGTAAGAATATATAAAAACCAAAATGTGAATGTTCTTCGACTGTTTACCATGTAAATCGAAGATAAATAAAATTTTTTATATATAATAACAAATTATTAAAAAATAAAAATATACGTATACATAAATATATATATAACTATACATAATATTCAATATACATATACACCCGTTTAGGCTGAGTAAATGTGGTAAAAAGAGATGTGGAATCCTTGAATGGAGGTTCAGACGGGAATACAAGAACCGCTGATAGGGAGAATTAGATGATCGATTGAATTACAGGATAGGCCCAATGGCGGTCGATAACCCGAAATAAGAAGAAAATATAAAAAAATGTGTAAAATTATACTAGAAATATAAACTTGGGAGTCTCTTCGAGTCTGGAAGTGGGTAATATTCATTTTTGGAACCAGTAGTTATTTAGTTTGATAGCCACGGTCAGCAACTGAAATTCAGAGTGTAATTAAATGAATAAAACGAGTTTTCCTAAATATATAGTTCAGATATATATGAATATATTATAGATTGATAGATAGGATAATTTAATATTTTTAGTATTATGTGTGATCTGTTTTTCCTGTTCCGAACGGAGCCGCCATTCAGAATGCCGAAACAAACCTATCAGGCAAGAACGCGGCGCCGTCGCCGATTCCCAGCCATTTCCTCTGCGGTTTGCTTTACACACTCGTCCTCTTCCTTTCTCGTCATTATCAACTCTTTATCAAATCACCTACCGAAATTAAAAATGTCTTATCCACTGTTATTGATTTTTTATCTAAATTTCTTTGGACGAGTAGAGATACGAGGTTTTTTTTTTATGGATGATGCCGAATATAGATACGATCTTAAGTTACGGCCTGAACCGAGAAACATTTTCGTTTCGCCTGGCGAATTATGTACTCATGGTATTTATTGTTTTCAGTTTCAATACTCCCGTTATAATATATTTAATTTAATAATTTAGATTATGCCAATAATAAAATGTCCCAAAATAATAACGTATTCAATTTATATATTTGAACACTGTACCTACGTGCAATAACAGCACACTTCGATGTTTGATTTGGGATTTAATTAATTTTAATTCGTAAAAAAAAAAAAAACTGTTGAAAAATCACAAATAATATTATAATGTGTAAGGTAAATAACGCAGATGAACTTTTAATTTTGTATTTATTTAACTTTTTATAATTTTCATATTTTAACATTGGAACAACACAAACCGAAAAATATTAGTGCCCATACTCACATAGCAAATGAACTTTTATTAAACATTATATGAATAGTGTACTTTCGTTGTACAATGTGCATGGTTTAATGAATATTTATTTTTAGTCAAACTGATCATTTTAGTTCTATAAATTTAAATCAATTTTTATATTGACCATTGCATAAAATTTATTTACTCATCAACAAATATAATTCAAATTTTAGTTTAAAAGAAAATTCACAAAACCAATAAGTACTAAGTACACTCGTGTAAAAAGCCATATCAGTAGTAACTTGTTGGCTCAAACAAAATATTTAAAACATTTTATTTTTAATTTATAGAATCTATCACATAGAACACCGGACACGATACGAAGACTCGGTATATATCCAACGGGATTTGATTAGTCTGTTTACGAAATATAATATCCTAACGTTTAAACCCTATCCTATACTCCTATCTAGTTACTAATTACAACAATAAACATTATGGAATTAAACAAGGCATTTAAATTTAACGTTAATACGATGATTATTCGCACTTACTTCTACTATTCAGTAGACTAGGTCATATTTCAATCAGTGGCGCACTCGACAGAGAGTATTAATGCTTAAGTCTCAGTGGTACATTTAAGAAAGACGTGGGAAGCATCTTCCCCTCATTGAATTAGGTTCTAGATTAATAAACTAGGTCTGTTTTAAATGTTGTGACATACAATTTACCACTTATAAGTTATAAATACTTATACGGAATGTGTTAACCATTGATTTTTGAATATTTAAAACTCAACGTGAATGATTATTCGTAAACTGTAAAATGCAATTTGGGTACCCACTTTGTAATTATACATAGATATTAATATTACAATATAGGATAATTTTCGATTTAAACTTCGTGAGACAGTAAATATCTTTATACGCCCAAAGTGTTTTATTCAGAAACCATTCTATTCACAGGGAGCTAGTTGAAATCAAAAATAATAAAATATCACCAAGAATTTCTAAATTTCAATTTGGATATGAGTTCAGAAGTGGTTAATATTCATTCCGTTTGCGTCCAATTGAGTGACGGAACACTGCAATGCCTACTCCTATTTAACAAATTATCGTTTGTAATTTGTTAATTCTTACTGTATTTTTTTTTAATATACGATAATCGTGTTGTCATCATTTAGATTCGTATAAATTTATCTGATATCCTAGAGAACAAAGAATTTAAAATGTCGAAAAATTGTATAATAACAAAAGAGACTAGTAATTATTAACATTAGTGGTACCAATAATTAGTATTATTATTAAGAAGTTAAATGCAAACCACAAAATAGTGAATTAAATATATTCTTTGTTTTGCATTATTCCGGAGTAAAATAACGGCATAATATGTAGTGGTGTACTTTTTACTATTTTATTTTTTTTTTATTTTTCATTATGTCTATACAATATTACCCTTTGCTCTTCTACTTGGAATTTAATTTGTTTTCCTTACAAAATAAAATAGTCGGTTAATATACTATAATATTATGTAAGCGACGTTCTTTGAAACGTAACGGTAATGTTTAAGCATTTATGAGTGCCAACGAGGGAAACTGGTGAGTGAAGGGTGAGAAATAAAAACCAAATGGGAGAAAGTATAAATTTGAAATCGCACACATAAGGGCGTTAAAAAAACGAAGGACGCTAAATGTATATAAAAAGTTTTAAACGAATTCTCTGTATCGTATTATCGGTCTGTGCAAAAGAGAGAGAAACCAATTAGAAATGCAAGCGCATTCGCATATTATAATTTCGCGTATTGGCACTAGTCGGAGAGAGTAATTTATCTGGTAAGTCGTTTAAAAACAACAATTTCCGGTTCAACTTTCTCGTTAATGGATATAAAATAAACTTTTTATAACCGAGTTATCTGTATTATATAGAAATGTCTGAATAATGTTGTTTAAAGCGTATTCAAATATTTAAGTTTAAATAAAAAAAAAAAAAAAAATATTCCTTTAATCAAAATATTGTGTATTTGCACGCTGAACGAATTAAAACAATCAAAGTTCCGATGAATCTTTCCTATATAACTGTTGCAATTATCATAATATAAACTGTTATCATTTTATTTAATAAAAATATTCAATACATTTTTATGAGTTATTTATTTATTTAATAAAACAGACATAATCGCATCAATTAGGTGTTTCCTTTCGTCAGGTTAGATTATTAATAATATGTGGTATAGTTAAACGTTTTCGAAAAAATGCAACAAATATCTCGTGATCATTGCTTAAATCCCGCTGGTATTATAAAATGAAGTGTGCGATTTGCACGCGTAAATAAAACTAAACATTTTAAACTTATCTAAAGTCGTGATTTATTTTCATTATACATGCGTCAATATTGACTGATCCAGACACTTTAAAGTCGATGGAAAACATTAGACATAGAGACATAGAAAAAACATAGAGGCCCGCTTTGTTGTGTGCAAATTTCTTATCATAATCAATATACCAAGTTATCCGATAATGTGCATTTATTAATTAAATTAAAAAAATAAAAGAGACAAGAAAAATTCATATTTTTTGTGCATAATAAAATTAGATAATAATCATGTCGAAAACAATTTGACTGTGCTGTTTTCGTCTGCACTGTTAAAATAATTTTTTTTTTTTCTTACACGTTCATTTGCAATTGAAATCAAAGGAAATCAAAGTCTACTTAGACGCATGAAAGAGAAATTGTTCTTCTCTACGATATGTTTTTATTAATTTGAGTTTTGAAAATATACCTTATTGGCATTAGCTACTATATAACTGTTATTAGATTAATCAACAACTAGTACCTTGATCAAATATATGAATACTGGAACATGTTTTGAAGTTGAACTCAGATGCAAACATTTTTTTAACACTTTCGAACGATTCTAACTGATTGATAGGTTTCGCTGAAATAAAATCATACAATTCAGTAGCCTAATTTTCAACACCTACATATATTTATTTCAAAAATCACTCCAAGCCTTAAAATATAGCTAAATAAATCACTTTTATTATCTTTAAGGACCATGAATATTATATTGTTATCGTGTTAAAATAGTGTCAAGACATCTGCATAAAAATTGCGTTTCAAAACATTGAAAATATTTTCCATCCGATATGCGTTGATCATCACAAAGTTCATTTTTGATTTCATTGAGTTACATTCAAGTAAATTGAAAATCAATAATATTCCATAAACTAAAAATAATGTACATTATCTATATAGAGTAAAAATTCTAAAATCTCTTTGAAGGGTAATTTTTTTTACTTTACGTTGAAAGTGTTTTTGATCAAATATCACGATAACACAATAAATACTTGTGACGAAAACTCGGGACCCTTTTTTATATGCATACGAAAGTAAATTTGAATATGAACGATTCCATTTTTTCAAAAATATAGACATAATTGCCTATAACGTCAGTATAAACATGAGTGTATTGCAATTTATTCTTGAAATTATAAATAATATCATATTATTTCATTTTCATACAAAACATTTAAATACCGTATGGTGTTTATAATATTTTATTGAATTTTTTTTTTCTATTACCAAATTCACGTATACTTACGAGACATTAAATCGGAAAACATAATTATCCGAACGAAGTTTAAATTTTAGATTCGGAGCGTAGCAATTCCAAAAAAAAAAAACATCCTCCGATGTATCAGGTGTAGCACCTTTTCGGAACGGTTGGTACATTAAAGAGGTCATTTTATGACTTTCCAAAGGGATTCCGAAATAATTGGGAAAAATCGGTTACAAAATAATAGGTAAAACGGCAAATATTTACGGCTCAACGCACCTAACCGATTTCATTGTTTTTAATTTTTGCAAACTATGTTTCCTACCAGAAATATTGCTCAAGTAGAAAAATGAAAATAGACTATTTTTGTTTAATTTTTTATTTAGGTGGTGAATTTTGATTTATTTTCCCTGTAGTTATCTCAATAATTAAGAAAAATTGCAATATAACGTAAAGAGAACGGGGAAATTTACCAAAATAATACGTTTGTTATTTTTAAATATTATGGCCTTTCAAAACTTGTGGAACCGAACTTCGATCCAAATCGTTTCTTATTAGCAATGGTTTATCGTTGTGTATATATATATATATATATATATATAAATGCTTTATGTGCCTTTTCTTTCCATTTTCCCACCTACAATATTTGCACGCCCGTTCTCAGCTCTTTTCTCTTTTTTTTTAAAATTTATAATATTACTATTATTGGTATTTTGATTTAGTGATTTAAAAAAAAATAAAATAGCATTATACATTCTCAATTCTTATTCATTGTAGGTAGGTTTTATTATTATTATTTTTGTTTAACGCTCGTTCTGGTAAAGAGTATATTTTTTTTTTATTTAAAAATACAATTGTATACGTACTTCAAATTTTATATTATAAAGAGAAAAAATTATAAAATTATTTTTTTATTTTTTAAGTTAAAAAATATAAGTGATATTTCGGTTTTTATGTTTTATATTTTAATTCAATACCTACGCAAATTATACGAGTGTAGCTGAAAACATGGGGAATATTTTATAACTTAATAGATATTGAATATAATTTTACGGTTTTCCAATGCGAAATTCTTAGTACCCATCAGATAGAAAAATGCATGAAAGATAAAATAATGATAGAAAGAAAATTATATTATTAAAAAAATTGCCACAGAAAGAGAAAAATCGATGTGTAGAAAGAAATTCTATTAAAATATTTTCTTTTTTTCATTTAAATATTTCGATACAACAATATCAATGTATTAAATTACTATATATTTGCAGGTTTAGGTATTATAAATATTTTATTTTTTTATTTTGGAAATTTTTTTATTGATAGGACTTCTGTTGTATTTCATAATGAAATTAAATTTAAAAACTGGCTTCGGCAGCCGTACTTTTCACCATGGGTAGGTTTTAGCATTATAAAATCGTAGACGTGTTTATGAAGGAGGCATGGTGGGACATTGCCTTTCCAGTAAAATCTGTGACTTTTACATTAAATATTTTATTTTATTCACTCTCATGGACTGAATCCCAAAAATTATCTTAGATTATTAGATTAGGATCTATGGTCATTTCGTAAACGAGTTTATTATCGAACATCGATAATGGATACATTGATTAATGGTTTAGTAGTTAAGTTTAATCGAGAGATATCGATAAAAAGTATTGGTCATTTGGTAATGTTTGAAATTTATAATGAATATACAAGGTATCCTTACAGTGCTATATGAACGTTATATGATTCATATGTCATTGTTTATTTTTCTTTATTATTTTGTTTCAATCGGGTTGATCAATAGGACAAATAAGAAGAAAAAAAACATTCAATTTTTTTAATCCCTTAATCACTTATTTGTAAAAAAAAAATTAAAATATTATTCTAAAAATGTTAATGTACCATACGCTCATATCCGATTGTATATTTCTGAGTAATAGCCATTTTAGTTTATAGAAAATGTATAGAAAAACAATTAATTTTTAATAGAATAAAACGTTACGCGACAAAGAATCACTATAAGCACGGTAATTCTTTATCTTTTATTGAAAATTAATTGTTTTTACGCCGATTTTCCAGAAATTAAAACGGATATTACTCAGAAACTATTGATTGGATACGAATGTATGGTATATTACAATACGAATTACATACCTACTCAATTTTATATTATGATATTAAAACTTCTATAAATTTATGGAATATTAGTTGAAACAAATTTCGGTACTGACTTTTTTGATTTTTGTCAACCCACCGACGAGATATTTCACTTTTTAGTTTGGGTAGGGAGTTGAGTAGTTATACATAATTATTTGTGTAGTGGTACAGCGCGTGACATTTGAATATTGCTCTACCACTCTTCTCCCACCTAAATTTAAAAATGAAATTTATCGTCAATAGGTTCACGAAAATCAAACATTTCAATACTGGAATGTATTCGTACTAGAAATATTCCACTTATTTATGGAATTTTGAATTTAAGTTGTCGTTTATAAGTCGAGAGTAGTAGTTATTGTAACTTTAAAAATCAGGGTTAAAAAAATAATGATGAAGTAGCATTTTAAAACTGATTTTTTTTTTTTAAATGTCAAAAAAAAAGCTAATGTTTTTCGGGTCATCGCAGCGGGTATATGATATGTTCACGGAGAAACCTAAATAGTGCATGTATACGGTGTACAGATATTTAAAGAAATTAATGGAAATATTAATAAAACGCGCAGTTTAATATCTGTTGTGTGATATAATTATAGTCGTTCGGAATGTGTTTATCGTAAAAATCGCATCGAAGGATTTTATAGCCCCCGCAGCGTCTTTGACGGCACACGCTGCAGTAAATTCAAATTAATATTATAATCCGAAGTCGAGAGTTATTTTTGGAACCGTTATCCGGGCAAATAAATAAATTTCATTTAATCCTCTCTGCATCCCCAATCGGAAACGCCACAGCGTCAAACATGAAAGTTTGCTTTATTGGCTCGAGTTAAGGGGAAGATTTTTTTACGCCTTGACGAACTAGATTGGATTTTTTTTATGGAATTTTAATATGAAAATCGGGCAAACCAACATCCTGTCTAATATAAAAATCTCGATTTTTTTTAGTGAAATGAGATTTGTTCTCGATCCCTGTAAAGCCGTATATTTTAAAGTACGATAACATGTCCCCTTTCAGTTTTCAATGATCAGTTTGGGTAAACCGTGCACAGTTATAACCATTTGATAGTTTGTTACCTTTAAAATGGTCACTTTAACCGTTGCCCTTTTAAATAATTCATTGATGTATAATATATATTGTATATAAGGTAAGTATTTCCAAGGGTTGATTTATTTGTGTAATGTATATATTACGATGCGAGTGTCATGTGTTTTACGGCATCATATTAATATTGTGTTTGAACGAATATTATAAACGTTCCCTATAACAGCGTGAAAACGATTTATTTTTTTGTTATGTGGAACACTGGAGACATCGAATTTGCATTGACTATACGGAATGAGCTCTGACAGTTAACACTGCAGCTTTAGTGTGTCTGTAGGTGTAGGGGTTGGATGTAACTTTACGTCAATGACGTAGACGATGTTTGCACGAACATTTTTTTCTTAAATCTAAAAGCACACAACGTTAAAGAGGTTTAGGATACGATAATAATAATATTCTCAATTCACTATATACCAACCATAGACGTATTTAATTCAAAACGTACGATTAAAACCAACAGTTTGTATGTTTCATTAGTTTTTCAATAGTTTCCAAATTTTCATATAATTAAAAAAAAAAATGCGTATAATATATTCTATAATATACAAGTGTATTTTACAAATGTAATTAACGTAATAATACACGTACAATTTGCATTAAATCTGTAAAATATACGCGACCTAAATATTTCTAACAATCGTATTCGGTAAATACCGCGATATATACGCCGTAATGCTAATTTCCCTGTGATACCGCATGAAAACTCAAAACCGATTTTAAAACACTATACACGTTTGTAAGATTTTTTTTCTTTTAGAATTTGTTGAACTTATGGGATCCAAGATTCTGAACGAAAATTAAAACGGCTATAAAACGACGCTCGATCAATACGTACATAACACGGTGTCCATGTATTTCAGTAGGCGGATGTACTAAATTCGAAACATACCTGGACTTGGATCGTGTTTGATTTTGTCCATTATCCGTTTGACGGACTCCCGCTTTCGAAGGTCCGAGGGTGTCACATCGGCCAGGATTGGTAACCGTTCCTTTTGGGTAGGTACCACCGTCTCTTTCGCGATCCGCGTCGTATTATTCAGTTGGGTACCGACTTGCGCGCGAAGTGTAGACTTTCGGAATAAACGGATTCACGATAAATACCCGGCTACACCGTAAACTAAAGCCATTGCTGATGTTCGGAGTGATGCCCGCCCCGCAGCGTCATCCAGGGACAAAGAGTAGCTTCGTTAAAGTATTAATCGTTGACTGAAATCGTATTCTACACTACCCCCGGGCGTTGAATACAGACCACGGGGATCGGTCCGGTTTGAATCCCGAGCGACTACAGGACACACGTCGTTTACGTTGCTAGTATACCCTCCTGTTTTAGGTAACCCCGACGTTTCTTCCGGACCCGCGCAAGTGAAATACAGCAGGCCGCGTATGGCTGCACTGTTGTACCAGTGCAGCACATAATTGCTGTTATTATTGTCGTCGTTACTCGGTACGTTATGTTTTTCGGAGACGAGTACACCTATATATTCGAGTGTACAAAAATATTATTATACTCTCGGGTTTCGCCATAATATTATCCGTTTTCCGCGGCGCTTTCTTCGAACGGCGGCGGTATACCTACCACGCGACGCGACGCATATATGTAAACATAAATAAAATTGATGACGACATTTCAATTCACCCTCGCGGTTTTAGCATTGCCTCGGGGTTTTCCTTCATTTGTCAGCGTCACGTTTATCTGTCTCGCGCATGTGGGTATCATCATCCATATATACGTATATATAATAATATATATATATATATATATGTACACAGAAATACGACTACATCGTTATTCGGTCGTCGCGCACTTGTGTACGCGTGTGCGTGTTTTATAAGTCTATTTGTGTACGTGTGTGTTTATAAGTACGTTTGTGTGTGTGTGTGTGTGTGTTACTCTAAACAACTATCCGCATCACACGTGTGTGCGGCATGCACGTGCGCGTGTGAGTGTTGATTAATATTTGCGAAGCGAATTCGCGTCTTCAGGCCGCTATCGTATATTATAATAACATAATATTGTGTAAAAAATATAAAATATCATAATGTCGGACAAGCCGTAAAGCGACGTGTGCAAACGTACGCGTAAAAACATCGTTATCGTTATCGTCATTATTGTGTTTTAGTTCCGAGCGGTCGGGAGAAACGAAATGAAAAAAATAAAAATAATAATAAAAAAATAAAAAAAAAAAAAATGTAATATTTTAAATAATATTGCGAGGCCCCGTCGGCAACCGTGACGTCTCGCGACGAACCGAAACGCGCGGTGTGCAGTACCACTGCAGATGTAATATTCTCCCGGGTCGACTTTATAGGTTTTTCCCCGCGGATATAAGCGCGCAAAATACCCTCCAGGGTTTCGGCAAAAAAAAAAAAAAAAAAAAAAATAAATACACGTTTTCATCAAAAACTGTATCGCTATTGACAGGTCCGCTAGTGGTTTTTTTACACGCGGACAAGGACAATAATACATATTTGCCGCACCTATAATATTATAATCCATTCGAATTTCAAAGTGGGCGATTTAATTTTAAGGAATAACAAAAAAATTACACTGAACCTCCTGAGTCATTGCGCATCTTAATGCGTAAATTTCAAAGTTTTAAAGTCGCCGTTTGAATGAAATGTGTCATTTGTCTACAAACCTATTCGGTGGCCTGAACTTAAATTACATTCAATACTGCTAATGATTTTTCTAGTTTTTCTGTGATCGAAATTCAATCTGACATACATGTTTTTTTTTTTACATACGAAATTTATTAAGTTATAAAAAAATTCTGAACGTAGATAGCTCTATAAAGTGATTAGGTTGTAGATTTTCTTCCCTTGGAGCCAGGTTAATTCAGAAGCCAAAATAACAAAAATAAATAAAACCCAATAGATCGTTATTAATAACTGTTTTGTTGAAAACTGATTTATATTTAAGTTAAGTACTACCCGGTGAAAATTACGTATCTTTTATGATACTGCCTACACAAATTATAAAATTGGCTCGTCAAAAACTTTTTTAAAAACATACACGCATGTTGTATGAATCAATTTTTTGGAATCTTGTTACTCGTTTTCTGAATTTTAGTTCTATAAGTGTCGTTTACTAATGAATAGAATTGTAAAAAAAAAAAAAAAAAATTCATCAGTTGAGTGATCTTTTTATACGTTCAAATTCGATATTATAGCAGTTAGTGTAATATTATTAAAAGCATTTTAAAAATCGTAAGTTTTTTTATTTTTTTTTTTACAAATTACCCATAGGCTACCTATGGGTAGCGTTGCTTTTAATTTGCAACCTCGATACAAAAGCGGTTGCTAACTCCACGCAATTCCGTAAGTGAATAAATAGATATAACCACAAACTTTCCGCATAAAATATAATATAACACTTTGTTTAAAATTACCAGGAAAAGTTTGAATGTTAATTCGTCGAGTTAAACGTAACGCCGATCCAAAGGTTTACTATCATTCTGTATATTGAACGCGCCCGACCAATGCGGAAGCTTGTCCTCTGTACCTCGCCACCGCCATTATCGTCTGATCCGTCAAAGTGTTTCCCAGCCCCCGATCGAAGTATATAATAAACAATAATATTTATTTATTTATGCAGAACGTGACATTTATTAGCAATGATAATAATACAAACGCAGATATTACGGTTGTAAATAATGATAATGATATAATAATGATAATAACACGACCGTTGAAATATATCAGGACGATATAAAGTCATAAACAGTCGAAATAATACGCAAATAACCGTAAACTATAAGATAAAAAGATAAACGACGGGACTAGCTGCTATTATAATAGTATAGTTATTAGGGAAATTATCGACCTATGTGCGGACCAAACGCTTCGAATTTACACTAAATATATGAGCGACAACAATGCACGGTATTATTATTGTGAATAAGTGGTGGCAAAATGATTTTGTCGTGGGGTTGATATTGATAATTTTTAAGAACTACTATTATCTACATAATTTGTTTTTTTTTTTTTTTAGAGCTATAGCTTTATATAGCTATAACATATGATACAGTATGATTTTCAAGCTTATTCGCCCCATTTTATGATTATGCTAAGCTGATCAGCTTAGTAAATTTTTATAATATCGATATTATAAAAATTATGATAATTGAAATATTTATAATCAATGAACGGCGAGAATATTTTTGCATACATGGATTTTTCACAACGTTTAAATACCATACATTTAACTTTAGTTTTTCAAACAAAAGTCTACATGTTTTGAAGCAAATTGTGAATCATATTATTTTTCTGAAAATGTTGACGTATATGTAATCGAAATTTGAACGAAAATTTTTTGAGTTAATTTGCTTTAAATACTTTAAACGGATAATAGATTTGTATGGGGTTTGTATACCGACTGTTTCTTAAAAACCATGTATAGACAATTTTTTTGTTTTGAATCTTGGAGTTATTATCCTCAAGTATTTAAAGTAGAATAATTCAAAAACATTTTTTTTTCATTTGAAAAACCAAAATTGTTATCATCACAGGATAATTTATCGTTGTGAAAAATCTTAGTTTATGAAAATATCTTTTTTTTTCACTACATTTGTATATTCGAAAATAGGAATTAAAATTAAACATACATAAAAATAAAAACCCTATATTATTTGAATATTCAAGAAAAATGATGTGTGATTGGTACGTATCCCATTCTTTCCTCCATGTTTGACGACATTTGTGATGATTACTGTCACCGAATTACATTTTATCAAATCGATATTGATTAAAACACCGGCTAAGTATTTAATGTAGTGACTGCAATTGAACGATACCTAACAATGGTCGACGCTATAACATGAACGCGATCCGCGCCGAGTATAGTGAATAAATCCATTACTCAGCGGACTTCTGTGAACTCTCCGTAGCACAATTTGCTGATACCATGTTATATTCTACGAGTTAAACATAATCTACGTTTTAATGTTTAAACTTCGAATTTCGGACGGCCTTGTGCCGAAGAAGCAATATGTAATGTATTAAATATTTAGTATTGGAAATAAACTATCGAGTGTGACATTATCAAACTACCAGCTTCCAAAATAATAACATTTGTTAATTACACGCGTCGCCTCCTTGGTGCGGCACATTCCAGTCGGAAATGTTAATTACACTCAACACAACCTAGGAGGTTACCTATTTCCTCTAAAAAGGTTACTGAATCGTAAAATCACGGGAAAAATCTCCTGGTTTAGTACAGTGAGACCGATTTTTTCTCCGTGCATAAAGCACATTACGACCGGGTACCTTATATTAGCTAAGGGTAGTTATTCTAGAGACCCGAAGGGTTCAGGGCAAGCCCCGGAAGCATGAAAATGCCTCAGAGCGCGGTCCCAGCAACCGCTACCCAATTCACTTACCGCATGCTTACGGGTTTAGTAGCCGTCAGGTAGGTAGCCTCTGGCTATTTAACTGGTATCCAACGAAACTCGTAAGCCCGTCCGAATCCAACCACAAGGCACTGACCACAGCACGAAACCGCGGTTGACACCTGAGCCTCCGATCGGTGCCGAGAATAAATCGACGCCGGAACTCCGGAGACCACCCGGACTGCTTTTCAAAATTGTTAAAAGTTGGACATATCTCGATATCCAGCAACCAATGAAGTGGATAAATAGTCCGTACCGGAGGCAGTCAGGAGTTTATCGACACACGTATGATAACACAATCTCCGTTGCCGTAGTTTCGATCTCTCGCCGGATACAAACTCTGTAGGAATGTACCGACACTGGCCCACCCAACCAGAAATTGCAATGTTTGCTTCACACCGAGATAAATCCGTGACGTTACTGGTACCCGACCCCTCGAAAAGACCTGTGCGGTCCAAAAAGATTAGGGGTAAATCAGTTCCCCGGACTCTACAGGAAACCACGGAGACCAACCAAGAACCAATAATCCCTGAAGGTCCCCTTGGACCGTGGTTTCATTGGATTAGTATAATGTTAAATATTAGTCGCGATTTTTGTACACTCCTACTAAATTTCTTATATTCCGCATGGTATTTTATGCTGTGATTTTCGTTTTAGTATATCATGAATTATCGGCTATAACACTATAATATTACTATAATATGGTTTTACAAAAAAAGAAAACAAAAGTCAATTACTATGTGCCCGGTGCCGATAATTTTTTTCGAGACTTTGAACGAAATATATTAAAACAAACGTGCGTGTTAAAAGGAAATATGGGATGGTAATATATGCGAGTAGAACGAATGTTTTTATTTTTCTTACCTACCACTATTTGCTTTAATAATATGAAATGGCTTTAATATTATACGATCTACCCTGAAATTAAAAGTGAAATTATTTATTCTATATAAGTACAAAATAAACGAGTATTTTTTTTTTTTCATAAGAGACTGGACATTTACAATTACACGTCATGTTATAAAATCTGAGTGAAGTCTTAAGTGATATTATAAAATTTTAGATCCTGAGCGTACCAAGGAATATAAATTCTTTGGCGTTGCTATGGCGTTTGTTTGTTTATATGATTTTTTTTTTCGACTGTATTAATAAATATTTAAGAGTAGCACCTTTTCTGAAATAAAATATTGTCTAGTCATGAAGAGGTTCTTTTGATTCTCTACACAGTTGTATTAACAATCGCGAAGACCCGAGAAAAACGTTAAAAAAATTAATAAGTTCACGGAAATAAAATTTTTATTATTTACAGTTTTTTTCTTCTTTGTTGTAAATAGTTTAATAATAATCGTATAGTCCTCCAGTGTTCAAACTTTCAAAGACCGCTTATATTGGTCTTTTCTAGAATCTAGAATATTCTACCGATTTATGAGCCATTTATAGGCATTTTCCATTTGTATGTTTTTTCTTTTTTTTTATTAGTTTTAATTGTGTTTTAAGTGAATAAAATGATTTTGGCTGAGAAATTTTACAAGATGCTTCTTAACATTTTTACTTTATGATAAAAAAAAATGTCGAGTGTACATTAGTAGTTTTTTGTAAGTTTAAATTTTAATATAAAACGTACATGGTATTCCAAAACATTTCAAGAAAATTGTAGGTTTCATTTGCAATGATTTATCGATAGAACTATAGAATACATGGTAATTTAATTTATGCGAATTAAGTAACGATAAATCATTGATATAAAAACGATTTTGAGTGGCTTTTTATTAATCCTGTTTGCTCTTATAGCCAAAGCAGTTATATAAAAAATAAAACCAATATAATCATATATATTGTCGGTTTTTTAAATTCTATGAAAAAATGGTTAGAAATGTAGACATTTTTTTCTAAATAAAGTAGTAGATAATACTGGGTAAATAATCTATTTTTATCACTATATGATACAAATAATATGTTTACTATCTTTATTTTTCCACAAAGATTTTTCTGAATTAAAATTTTATAAAAAAAAACATATATATTGACTGTTAAAAATGCCAATGTGTATCAATTAAAGGGTATACTGATTGAAAATTGAAAAATTTCCATTAACATAAGTGTTTTTTCTTAAGGAGAAAGAAATACACATTTTAGTAATTATATTCGCCTTATCCAGAAGTAAAAAAGTCGAAATTAAGTTTATTTTGTTGCAAATAGAATAACCAACATATCACGTTTCCCTTGATGTTCTCGTTGTATCAAATCCCACATCAAGATATCATTTACTAAAAAAAAGTCTTTATCTTACAGACTACGAGAAGCAGACGATTACAATTAATTTATAAGTTCGATTGTATGAATGGTGTGCGCAATATATGACACACGTATAAAGGCAACACAATATCCATTAAAAAAAAAAAAAAAATAAAATAAAATAAAAAAAAAATCTATATTAAAACTTAAAAAAATTAAATTAAATTATGAAAAATGTGCATACAAAAATTTTAAAACATACACTACAAAAGGGATAAAATACTGTGAACGTCACTATCACATCCGGGACAAAGTACTTACGTTAATAATTCTGCAAAATAATGCGACGAATATGAAAACACCGCGAGTGGATAATAATATTTAGCTGGGCCGGAGATAAGGGGTATGCTGGGTGTGTAACCCTTCGCCCGACGGCCCAAACATAGAATATTTTAGACATTACATTAGCAATTGAACAATATTTTTGTTTTTAATTTAGAAATTAAAAAAAAATGTTTAAGGATTTTTTTTTTTTGTTGTTATTTTATAACCCGATTGCCGCTCTATTATTGTCAAATCTATTATTTTTCAAAGAAAAAAAATATTAGACTAAAAAATAACTTTTCATGTTAAAATATTCAAATTACTCAGTCGATTTTTCAGCTATTTCTTTGCATAGGCATCTGATATGTACGAGTTTTTCATTTGGTATTACCTGCACAAAATTGTTAAATTGTGCTAAAAATAAATGCTTGTAAATTTAACACGAAATTTATAAGTATTTGATTTTAAATTTTAACGAGAATTGTAAACATTACGACATATTAAAATATATTCAACCGAACTTTGCTTAGAGTATTATTTCGTTTTGCTATAATTCATCTTACTTATAAACAGGGCTGTGAATTTAATGCACCAAAAAACTATTAAATATGCACTAAAAAATGTCAAAATATGCATGAAAATATGCACTAAAAAATATCAAAATATGCACTAAAAATATCAAAACGTGCATAAAAATATGCTATTAAAATTTCGTAAAATATGTACTAATTTTTCAAAAATATACAAAAAACAACAAAAAATATTTTTTTAAATACTAAATATAATTGTTAAAAATTTATGGGTATTACATGTTTATATAAATTTAAATTAATTGCGATCTTCATCATCGTCATTTACGGCATCTATATAAAAAAAATAAATATAAATATAAATATAAATTTAATATTTAATAAATTTACCTCTAAAGTAATTATTGCATTGTACGATTAATGATTTTTTGAGATTTTCAAACTTGAAAGACCTCCTGTTTGGTGCCAATATATTCTTATATAAAGAAAACGATCGTTCTACATCTGCGGATGTTATTGGTGCAAACTTAAAATACGCCATGTCGCTACTGGTTAAATCTTCTGGTATATCCAAATCACCTACATTCNTTTTACAATTGTTGTCCATCAGGCATCAAGTGCAAGTTAATATAGGTAAATATTATTTTCCATTTATTTATATTTATAGACCACAACAATACAATAATAATTATTAATTAATAATACTGATCTTGGACAATATTCGGCAAAATAAGAAAACAACTATTTATACCCGAATTTACGTGTAGTCAACCCAACTAAAAATAGAATAAAATGTTCAAAAATAATAAAATTTCTATAAAAGATAGTTAGATTATAAATACATTTTATATTATGTATTTTATATTTTAGACCAAATTGACCGAAAAAGTATAAATATTAAGAAAAAAGCATTAATACGAAAAAAGTATAAAAACATGCATTTATATGCCCTAACTAGTTAAATATGCAAAAATATGCACTATAAGATTTCGTATTTTAATTATTAGTAACACAATTCAAATTTTGGCCGAATCCATTTTCTTTTATGATGTAGCAAAAAAAACATGCAAATGCATTAAATTCACAGCCCTGCTTATAAATATAATGTTTATAACAGAGGTTTCAACATTGAAGACGGTTTTGGTTCGGATTGTTTAATTGACCACAACTATAGCTAAGTTTATACGATTATGGATGTCATTTTTAATTATATATTTCTAAATATATAATAATATAATATTACTTTACTTTATATATAAATATAAAGTGCTTGATAAGAAATTATGATTCGGAATGAATTATTCCGAATTCTATTCCGCGTATGTACGATACGTTCGGAGCAATCAAGATACATGTTAATTAAAATAGCAAAAAAAAAAAAAAAAGAAACAAATGACGATAATGTCGTAGACATCTGTTGTAAACATTCTATATTCTAAGAGTACCGAGCTGACCTGTATCGTGACCGCGTCATTGAGTTTGACGTTGGCGGTCGGGTTATCTGCACGTTTGATTCACATCTGCAGGTTGTATACAATCCGTGGTGCGGTCCACTATTGGGCGGTGTTCGGAGATGAGGGTTCTCGGGAAGTAGCGATTCCGAATGGAGAGGTACTCGTGTTCTGATTTCCGTGTTTTCGGCGGCGTTCTCGGGATGCGCATTACCGGTAGCGGCAATCGGAGAGTAGGGTTCGTGGGAGGTTTCGGTTCCGAAAGAAGTTGGCAAGCGTTCCGATACACTGACCGGCGGATTTTCGGAGGCAATAATGGGTCGAACGTTTCCGGAAAAGCTATCGGAAAGCGGTCCGCGGGGGTCGCGATTTCGGCGTGCATCGAGTACACGTTTAACGAACCGGTCGGCGGGTATTCGGTGGCGATATCGACTCGCGCGCTATCGGTAACTGTTTCGGGAAGGGGTTCGCGGTAAGCGGCTAAATTTAACGCGCGTCTCTGTTCCCAAAGCCGCGGTCGGCGTGCGACCGGCGCCCGTGACGGCGTGACACGGTCGCCGGCAGCGAAAACTGTTACCGGAGTCGGATGCTCGGCGGACGCCGTACGGTCCGGCAGAAACGCGCGTCGAGTCGAAGGCGCCGCGACGGCCGTAACCCAACATCGTCCGGTCCGGCAAGGCACTCCGTGACGAAAACGTGCGCGCGCCGATTGCCGATCGCGGTGACCATTTGGCGGCCAAAACGTTCGGCCGCGGGGCACCGGAACGACCGGGTTAACGATTAAATCGGAATCCGCGAACACGGGCCGCATCGAAACGCGTTTTACCCGCGACCGGGTCCCGTGGACGACGGTCCTGTGGTCCGGCGGTCTGGCCGGAGCCGCGGTACTCGGCGACCGCAAATGGGCCCCGCGCGGCCGTCGTGACGGATCTGGAATTCTCGTTTTTCACGCGTTTCGGTTCCGGAAATATTAAATGATATTTTCCAGTCGCGTTTGTTACGAATCGGATTGCATATTTCGGTAGGCAGACAATATACAACTAAAACGGTTGATACGTATTGCCGTTGGTTAATAACGAAAATAATATTATTATTTTTTTTGACGTCGGTTTCGGCATGTAATCGTCATTCGAAATGGCGCGCCCGGGAATTTTCAATAGAGAGGGCGTGGCGAAAAAAAAAAATTATAAAATCGTCTTCACTACGCGACTCGACTATGGCAATTGGTAATTTAAAGCGAAATCGCGAAATCTCGAAAAAAAAAAACAATTTCTAATCAATACGGCAAGCTTTTGCTCGTACTTTGGCTGAATAATAATATGCATTTAGATATTAAGTTACTTATATTTTTTTTAATTTTTTTTTTTAACATTTGGTAGAGATACAACCCCTAACTTCTCCCTCCCTACGTACGCCACTGATTATTTGTAATCTATAGGGAACGGAACGAGAAGACCCGTCATTTCTGTGAAAACCGATGGACCGGGTCATAAAATCTTTTCACTAGACACTCTACTCGTATACAGTTAGCAGTCTGTGGGTGTGGGCCGGTAGTCAGACAAATGATAAAACACCCGGTACAATTATTTTGTGTGGTGTATTATAAACGTACAAAACGCATTTTATATTCAGGAGCGGAACGAGGGATCTATTGGTTTTACTGTATGGCGTGTGCTTTTCTTCTTTTTGTATACAACTTTATGAACAGAAGAATTTTTCCAATTGGAAAATGACAAAAGTTCTATTTCGTTGAATTTTGGATCTGGTTGGTGCTTTTAAGAAGTTATTTTTCGATTTTCTTTGTTGTTTTCAAAATGATTGACACATATTTACGGCGTTACCGATTTCATTGTTTTTAATTTTTACGCGCTATGTTTTCCACCGGAAATATTGCTATTATCTAAATATGACAAAATATCTTGTTGAAGAGCGAGTAATTCGTTATTTTTATTTTCCAAGTAAACTAGTTCTTTTCAAAAGAATTGAGAGAATTCGGTGAAAAACTTAAAATTAAAACAGTCAGAATTACGGCACTATTATGATTTCATAATTTTAGTTTTTTACAGATTATTTTTTCTACCATAAATACTATTAATTTAATTTATTTAATTTATTAGACGCGAACACAAGGTGCGCAGCAATAATTATTACCGAATGATATTATTCAGCAGCTTACAATTTGCATTCATCATGTTTTCCAATACATTATAAGCTACTCATAAATTGAATTCGATTAAACTGATTGATGTGTTTATACGTGCGAAATGAGGAGTTTTAGACACGAAAAAACAGCGCGGATCGAATTATTGTACGTGTATGATTGTTACGTTATTCAAATTATATTTCAGATAAATTTTATATTATATATATTTTTTTTTGATTCTAATGCTATTACCTACTTATTCGCGTTGGTTCTGATTGATGGATAAACGCATTACCGAATATTATCGCCGTAAAATATTCTACAATATAAAGAAACGTATAATATTAACTCGAGTCTCGAGTCTCATACAAAACCGAAAAGATTCATAATAATAATATTATATTACGGTACGTATTACATATACGTAATAGTACGCGGTGCAGAATTTACGGGGAAGATTAAAGAGATTTTTTTTTACCTTCTTGACCTACTTTTTTTTTTTATACTAAAAATCTATTATTTACATGAATATTTATTTATTTTAAAAATTGGAATTTCTTTATTTTTTAATTGAAAAAAAAAAAAATCGAAAAATGTGATATGTTGGTTTTCTCGTTTAAAACGAAACCATTAATCCATGTCATCCAAAACACCGTAAAAACAAGGGGATTGCATTAAAAAGTAAATTAATAGTAATTACTTATCTAGTTGTTTGATTTCGATGTTTGGACAGATTTTATTATAATAAGTTACCTAGGTATTTAAAGAAAAATGTATACAAACTAAACTCTTTTTATTAACTCGGGTACCTACACGTTGTACAGTAATAAAAGCTCCGTTCTTGGCGAATTTTAAATACTCCGCCGATAGTATTTATGTACTTGCGGTGTCCCGTCTTTTATCTCGTAACCATTAATTAATATCTCAGATTGTACTGCAGTTTTCTGCGACGGCGATATCCAACGTGAGGCAAACAAATTACCCGCATTTCGTAATCCGTTTCCGAAGAATTTTTTTTTTAAAACAGTTGAAATCCTCGCCCCGATCAAAGCGCGGTTTAAAAAAAAAAAAAAATAATAATAAACAAAAACGAAAATAACTCAACAATACGAATCGAATTCGAATACTGTATTATTATTATTTTTTTTTAAATTGCGCTCAACGCGTGCTGTAGGTACACGACTACCGGGCTCGACTGTAATATATTATACGCACGTGCGTACGCATGCCGGTGTATGCATATTATGTTTCGTGCGTTTTGTTTTAGGTACGGCATTTCGAGTTCAAAAGTATCGTCGTCCTTGCACGCGCGGTTCGGAACAAGAAAGATGTGTACCTATACCCATTATTTCTGCACCGTTTCCGGTTACGGCGTAATTGCGCCCGGTGCAGGTCCGTTTTTCCCGGATCGGAAGAGCGGTAAAGTCGGCCGTCGGTGGGTCGGCGGGGCGGCGGGGCGGCGGGCATGTTAACGGTACATTACATCAGATCCAGTTAAAAACAGTATAACGTTTTGCCCGAGGGACACCGATCCGTTAGACATAATATAGAAAAAAATAATAACGATATAATACATACAGTCGGTACGAGTTTATCCTTATTCGGATATTATTATTTATATTGTTATATTATTGTTATTATTCCGATACACAGGGTGAATTTTTTTTTTTTTCGTCCTCGTCCAGCGACGATTGTCCGCGAGAATTCTGTCGGTTTTGATTTTTCGCTTTCGTCTGTTTAGAACCGTTAAACGTCCTTGTTATTACAATGTTTTCAAACATTCTTCCCTTTATACACAAACACGTAATAATATTATCAACTTTTGGTTTTTGAAATATGGTAACCGGATTCGAAAAGATAACAATTCTGTCTGTAAAGAGCAATCGATTCAATACGGATACGAAAATGGTTACTTTCTTCTATTTTTTAAACGTTTTTTTTTTTTTTATTCATAATATGTTTTTTTAATTTTAAACAAATATGCATTTATTACATTTTTTGTTATCATCGTCCTATAAATAATAGTTAATTGTAAATATAATTTCATCATATAGTTATTTAAAAAAAAAATAACAATTATTCAATCAACGTAATTTCTTTATTCAAAAGCAATAGCAACTGTTTATATATTATATTATTATACATATATATATATATATATATATATATATATATGTATATTTTTAAGAATGAATTGGAACTTGAGTGATATTTTCAGAACAAATAGGTTATTTTAATATAATTTTACAGCGTTTAATACTGTTTAACCGTAAGCATATATGGTAAAACGTTCGAAACAAAGTGTTTAAAAACATTTCGCGATTCTGGGTATTATAAAAATACGAAACACGATACGGAAAAAAAAAAAAAAAAAAAACCAAAAATCAAATTT